>CATIWQ010684022.1:0-48066 GCA_949673415.1 Euphorbia schlechtendalii
AATTTAAAGAAAACGGTTTTCTGTAGATGTAATATTTTGTGATTACATAAGAAATAAGCAACTTATCCCGGACCCGAATCTCTGTGTCTTGGTGGGCCGTCCCCCGGACGTTAAGCCTCACGGGACTCTAATTCCTGGAAAGTGCTAATCCAGGTGGCGACTCCACACTGAGAGACGGCGGATTCGGGTTCGAACCGATCTTAAACGTTTTCGCCTTTTTCTCTTTCAAACCTTCTTTTCCGGGTCCCAGACCCGGTGTTTTTCTTTCATCTGTTTTCAAACACCCCGGTGGACCGCGCCTATGAACATCCGCGCGCTCTCGGCCCACCGCTCCGTGTCGTCCGCTCACAGGTACATCTTGAAATCTCTTTGTCAATAGAAGAGTTCGCCCAGGTACTCTTTGATGTGATGAAGCTGAATAATATGTCTGGCAAAAACATCAAAGAGCTAGTGAGGAGAAGTGAAGATCAGGAAGATACAATTGCTTCCTTATCTCTTGATATCCACTTTCATCAAGAAAAAGCTGAATATCATGAATGTCATAACAACAAGCTCACTAAATAATTAGATGAGTTAACTACTGAGATAACAACTTTAAAGAAGAAACGAGTTCCTCCTCAGCCAATAGTCCATCTTGGAGTAACTAAACTCGCAATTCTAAGGGGAACAAATCCTCTATAAAGAAGAAAGTCAGCCAACCTAAACCAAAAGTAGCATGTGGTTTTGTGGGAAGGATGGATATGCCACAATAATGTGTAGACATAAAAATGGTTACTATGATGAGTACAACTGGAGTAACCTAAGTAATACTAACAAAGGAGGACCCAACTAAAAAATAATGGGTACTTAAGAAAATGTAACTATTTTGCAAGTGAGCCTAAGATCTGTTGATGACACTAGAATGTTGTATTTTAATAGCGACTGCTCTAGGTATATAATGGGAGATGAAAGCTAGTTTATCTCATTAAAGCATAAAAAATTAGAGAGTTAGCTTTGGAGACAACCAAAAAGGTAAGATTGTTGGATTCAGCACCTTTGGTGGTTTTCCTTCAATGGAAGAGGTGTCTTTGGTCAAAGGACTAAAGTTCAACTTGCTAAGCATAGCCCAGCTTTTTGATAAAGGCTAAAAGGTTACATTTTACTAAGTAGGTTGCTCAGTTATTAATAGTAAGACTGACTCAACTATACTCTTTGCTCTTAGAATTAATAATGTATATATGATTGATTTATCCCTAAGCTCCACTAAAGTTTGTCTTGTATCTAAGGAGGATTATTCATGGCTTTGGCACAAAAGGTTGGGTCATAAAAATGTGAACATTCTATCCAAATTAGCCAAAAAGCAATTAGTTGTGTGTTTACCCTATATTAGCTTTTAGAAAGATAGACTTTGCTCAGCTTGCCAACTTGGTAAGCAAATTAAAAAGTCATTTAGCTCTATGGAAAACATTATAACTAAGAGACCATTGGAGCTCCACCACCTTCATCTCTTTGGTCCTGCTCAACCTATGAGCATGGGTGGAAAAAGATTCTCATTAGTGGTAGTGGATGACTTCACGAGATTAACTTGGGTAGTCTTTCTGAGTAGCAAAGATGAAACCTTTAAGTCTTTTATCAAACTCAGTAATCGAATAATGACTAAAATAGGAACTAAAATTAGTAGAATCTAAAGTGATCATGGACATGAATTCCAGAACTTCCATTTCAAAGAATTATGTTCAGCACATGGTATTCACCATAACTTTTCTACTCCTCATACTTCTCAACAAAATGAGGTTGTAGAAAGGAAGAATAGAACCATAATTGAAATGGCTCGATCCATGCTGAGTGATAACAATCTATCAAATTACTTTTGGGGAGAAGCTGTTAACACGGCCTGTTATATGTTGAATTGGGTTTTAATTTACCCTATTCTTGAGAAAACACCCTATGAGCTTTGGCAAGGGTACAAGCCTAAGATTGGTCATCTCAAATCTTTTGGTTTTATGTGTTTCATTCTAAATACCATGGAGCAGCTAAGTAAGTTTGACCAAAAGGTTGATGAACGTATATTTCTAAGTTACTCGACTAACAGCATGACATATAGAATATATGTTATGAGAATCGGCTCATATAAGGAATCTATGTATGTAGATTTTGATGAAACTAACAATGTAGATAGATGACCATTTGATGAAGATGAAAGAATAAACCAACAAGAAAGTCAACTTAGCATGCCACACTCTATGCTTCCCAACCAAGCACAAGTGCTAGAAACTGAGGAAGTTAAAGCTTAAGAAGATCTTTCAATCAACTTCAATCAAGCAAAAGATCAACCTTAGCCTTAACAACCTACTGCGGAGACTCCCTTTGTAAATCTGAGTCTTCTAAGAGAGATTAGAACTCATTGCACTCACCCACTTGAAAGTACTGTAGATGATGTTCATAATCCAATGATGAAGTGGGGCCAGCTCAGTAAGATGATGAGCCATCCAACTTCCATCTCATTGATTGAACCAAAGAAGTTCAAAGATGCGGAAGGAAATCAATACTGGATGATTATGATGTAAGAGTAATTGGATTAGTTCAAACACAGAAATGTTTGGGATCTAGTTCCTAAGCTTGAAGGAAAATTAATCATCAGTGTGAGCACGGGATTTTGTACCAGCTTGCACGTTCAATGATGATGGCTTTTCAGGATTTTTTATCCTTGAATCACTCAATTATCGATTATCCGGAGAGCTTCGAATGAGAGTATTCCTTATCGCCAATTTATTTTAAGGACTTAAATTATTTTCTAAGACTTTAAAAATTAGATTTTAGTGAAAATTAATTTATTGTATATTTTTTAAAAAAATTAAAAATTAAAAAATTAAAAAATTAAAATAAAACATGGAAAATACCGAAAAATCGGGGATTCGCTTCGCCTGAATTCTGGTGAGGGATGGCCTCCCTCGCTAGAATTTGTTTCCTTTTCATGGATTTGAGGGATTTTTCGCCTATAAATATCGGGAAATTTTAAGTATTCGGGGACACAGAAAATTTTCAGAAAAAGTCTTATTTTCTCAAGAAGAACAAGATGAAAAATATTTTCTTACATTCGGATCAAAAATACGTTTGGATTCTGAACCTTAACCATTTTTTCTTCTATCTCTTTTTCATAATAATCCTCAGAGATTCTCGGGTCTACCATAAATTTAGTTTCGAGTTTGATTATCTTTTGGATAAATAAACATTTATTTTCCACACTAAACCCCAATTAAAAAACAAATAAGGAACGCTCCCAGTGATCAAATGGATACGCCGAAGTGGATTCTCACCGAAAGGGTAAGTCTCTGAGTTCCTAGAGTTGCTTATTTCGTGCTCCATATATTTTTTGTCATTTCATTTTATATGTGGACCTAGGAATTATTTTACTTTCTTTTATTGTGTAAATGTTGTTGTAATACTTCTTCTTCATCTTTAATTTCTTTTAATTTAGGAAAATACATGTTAGAATACCCCAACGAAGGGAATTAAAGTTATTCTCGGATAACAGACCTCACTTCATGCCATGCAAGCATTTTCACTAATTAAAATAAGCAACATATATAATAATAAAATGAATTGTTTTATTCAAAACAAGAATTTTAAACCGTTGATATTTTAATTAGGCCACACGGGCCTCACCAAAATCAAATCGAGCATACTTGTAAATATTCATGTTATGCTATATTCCCTATGCTAACCTTTGTGGATGCAGATTAGATGTATGCCTAGGTTTTATTTTCCTTCGAGTATCATAATTTCAATTTTTTTTGGGAATTGTAATTAATAGACTAGGCGAGCGGTTGCATCCCCCGAGGTTATGTAATTTTTAATCTTTACTTTTCTGCATTTATTTACTAGTTTATGTATGGATTTACTACTTTCCGCATACACGTTAAATCATACATTATAATTCGAAAATGACATAAGTGCAAATATGTAGAATTAAGAAATACAGTTTTCTATAGATTTAATATAATGTGATCCCATAAGAAATAAACAACTTATCCCGAACCCGAATCTGTGTGTCTTAGTGGGCTATCCCCTGGACATTAAACCTCACATGACTTTAATTCCTTGAAAGAGCTAATCCAGGAGGTGACTCTACACTAAGAGACGGTGGATTCGGGTTTGACTAATAAAAAATATTTTCGCTTTCTCTTTCAAACCTTTCCGAGTCCACGACCCGGTACATTTTTATTTTCACTTAAACACCCTCGTGGACCGTGCCTCTCATTCTTAGCACGCTCTCGACCCATCGCTCCATGTTTTCCGCTCACAGTGGTGACTCTACTAGGGACTTTTTCTTAAACTTTTATTTCAAAGGTTTTAGATTTTGGATAAGTGCCGAAAATTGTTAATCACATTATTCCGTATTTTCTTAATAATGACATATTCATAATTTTGCATTGCAATAGAGGGGATTAACCCGTAAGTCTAAGGTACCCTATTACCGCAAAGCTTTCTCTTATACTTATCTTCCACCTTGAGAAAAGATAGTACTTGAGCGGGTGAAGCACTTGTTGCCATATCGCATGTACCTCCCTCGTTAGAACCCATTTGGGGAGAGGCTTGGAGTGTATTTTAGTGCAACAAGAACCTTCTACATCAGCAACCCATTTACAAACCTGATGTAAATAAACATTAGGCATTTTCCTTAGGGTGTTACCCAACAAACGACCATGCATTATATTTTTCTTGCAAGTGTGTTTCTTAGTATCTTCATGGTACTAAGATGAACCAAACTTAGGGTAGAGACTAGCCAAAAACCCTAGGCGTGGGAGTTGTATGGTTGGAAGATTGGACATTGCATGCTATGTGCTATGTGTTTACTACCTTCAATATATCACTTACAAATGTCATACTAACCACGAATCTTAGTGCAGACACCCGAACTCACACACTCATAATGTTAACATAGCATTTTCTCATCATCTTAATACCAAATCGGTTTCACATACACTTGAGACTAGTTGACACTTGAGATCGTGTCACCCTAGGACAACATAAACTATGTTGAAACATCAGTTACCCCTTTTCAGCGAGATGTTTACTTGACATCCGGCTATTAGCCTGTACAGGGAAAACATATCTTTTTTTCTACGTGATGTCCACTTGACATCCGACACTTAGCCCACAAGGGGTAATAATATATCCCACACATCATCTTTGAGATGTCCATTTGACATCCAACTCATAGCCCACACGGGGCAATCACACATACCACATAGCCCAAGTAGGGTAAATACCTACCCAAACCTTTTTCCCACATCACGTGATGTCCTTGCTGACATCCGAACCTAAGCCCATACGAGGAGAACTTATTTCCAAAGTCCTTCTAAATCTTCAAGAGTATATGCCAAATACTCAAACCATTTGCCCACACAGGGTAATGATTCATCCATCACCACATACCCTCAAATACGATGACCACATGACATCCGAAACTCCACCCTAATTGGGAAAAATAACCAAATCATTCAATAGCTACATATGGTGGTTATTTCATCTTATTCGATTTCATCAATCGCACTGCTTACTCGAAATAATTTTGACCTCCTCATTCTATGAGACCTAGTCATAGTACGAAATCTCAAATTATTGACCTATTACCATACGGGTAATTTGGTCACCTCACTTACACCACTCATGTTACGTTGTTACACAGACATCGTATAGATCTCAAATCTAACCCCGGGTGTTGGATTTTCATTTCCACCTATTTTCATTTCTACCTAACGACTAACCTGTTTGTTTCAAATTGATTGATAAACATATTATTTATTTTGCACCATGGCATGCTAACCCCTTGTGAATGCAACCATAACATTAAACATCTCACGCATTTTCTGCATCATGAGTCATGTCATGAATCTCAAATGCATTTTCTGATCTTGTGCTTGTGTATCTTAGCTTGGAAAAGGCCTACTCGCCGCCTGGTCTGCATTTCTCCAATCGTGGCCAATCTAGAGGTGGTTCCGTACACTGACTCAAGTGAAGACTCGGGTTCAGATTCGAATTTAGTTCAGCGAGCGAATTTAAATCTTGATAGCATGGTCGATCTACAAGATGAAGTTGCGAAGGGGGGCCACCCCTCCCTTACGGGGCAGAACTCATAGCAGACACATCAGTCGTTGGTGAGTGCCGGGATTGCAGCTACCTTGAAAGCCTTTGCCAACAGCGAACAACTAGCATCGCTTATTCGCCAGCATGTTGGGAGGGTTTAGAATGTAATGTCCAGCTCGGAGGTCACCCTTAATAACGGTGATCTAACTAGCCAGCCTTAAATAGGGGGACCTCCTACCTCACATGTAGTGCACCTAAATTCTACTAGCTTTTATCAATTCGGGGTAGGATAACGTCAGCTGAACCAGGCTCAGATTGGGTAGCCAGGATATAACTTTGCCAATCCTTCCCAAAATCAATTCTTCCCAAGACAACTTGGGTAGCTGACGTTTGCACCAGGGCATTTCTATCAAAGTGTGGCCCAATAGCGTATTCCTAGTTGGAGTACGTCAATTGCCTCACAGTACTAGGGACCTCAACTACCCAATTTTGCAACATTTCCCCAGGGGTAATACAGCATTTATCCAGGCACTGGGGATGCCATCCTCCAACAACTAGGCAAGTGTGGTAATAGTTCTTCGCCACTCACGGTGTTCATTTAATGAACACATACCTACGCAATCGACAATCGAGGATGAAGATAGCTTGCCCCCAAACTTTGTAATACGATAGTTTGAAAAGTATGTGGGCTCTGGAAACCCGCACACTTATTTAATGCATTATCAGACATTGATGAGGGCATTAAGGGTCAGTGAACGTATGATAGCTAAGCTCTTCATCATCACCATGTGCCATCCGATCAATGAATGGTATAGCCACCTTTCAGTGGATATAGCTACTGATTGGAATAGCCTTGCTCATGCTATGATGAGGCATTATGGTTTCATCACTTGAATGGAAACCATAGTGCAACATCCGTAGGCTATAAGGGAAGAGCCAGGCAAAATCTTCAAATCTTACTATGGGCATTGGATGGCTACATAGGTTAGGCTTCATGCTAGCTTAACTTTACCAGAGATGATAACCAAGCTTTTGGATGGTGCACTACCATCATACAGGAACAAGTTTGGGTCGGACATCTTTTCGAGCTATCAAGAAGTGTTTGAGAAGCTGGATAGGATAGAGCACTTTGAATCCATGGACAAATCTTCGAGGCGCTAGTACTGAAATATAACTACATGATGATTTAATAAATTCTCTTTAGTAACTTTTCCCATGAGGCTATTGAACCTTTTTATGAATGAATTGAACTTTGTTTGCTCTCTTGATATTCTATTGATTGACATCACGCATTCTCATAAGCATATACATAATGTTTTAAGCACATGTGACACATCATGTCATGAAAATAATTTGGGTATAAATGAATCCCCTACAATTGCAATAAGTTCAAATGATTTGACTCTTGAGAGAAAGTGAGAGACAAACTAATGTACTTAGACAACGCATGATAGCATTTGCCTCGCCAAAGATGAAAGATCAATAGAAAGATCCCCAAGCATGAAACATTCAGTATCTATTAAAATCAGTCAATCAAGGGAACAAAGCAAAAGTTAAAGCCAGAATAAGGCCAAAATGTCAACAAATCAAATTGAAGTCAAATAATCGGTGCAATTTCAAAGACACATAGAAGGAGTAAGATTGTTGAGCACATCAACAACTCTATCACATGGCTCACCAACACTTATGGGCAGATCATTACACCATTGAAGGAATATCATTGAACATAAACTATTCACCCTTGACAGAATCAAACTACCGGATCTGAAACCTTCACCGGAGAACAATCGAATTCATAAGGAAACGCTGGTGATCAATACCCATCATCATATACATCTCAAGCTAGCAAAGCAGTATGAGCACCAACCAATCGATTAGAAATATTGAATGATGCAACAATTGAAGTCATGGACATTGACGATAATCGATCTATCAAATCAACCAAGTCTTGCACAAATGCTATCACGCATAGGTGAAAGAAATAAATCTATAAGCAATACTAACAATAAAATAAATTTTTAATTAGTCTGTCAACTAACATTCGGTTAGTTGAGCAAAAATTAGGGCCTCTTTTCAAAATAGAAAAAGAATAGTCCGCTGAGTTGAAAACCCGAAAAGGGCGGCTTAGGAAAAACTTAGGACATCGAGGGAACCACATTGGTTAGAAAAGCTGACTTGGCTAATCAATGGCATGAGTCAAATCATTTGAAACATTTATACCCATGTTAAGTTCACCAATGAATTGTCATTTTTGCTGAATCTTTGTGCATATGCTTATTTTGATTGCTTACATGCCAATGGTAGAATATCACAAGTAAACATTCAAAAATAAAAAAATAATAATAAAAGAAAGAAAAACTGAGTCTGTTGGATTGAAAACCTGATAGGTAGTTCAAGAAAAAATTAAGACAAGGTTCGATAGATTGAAAACACGTAAGGGCGGTCTATGCAAAAATTAGATCCAAAGATATATCAAATTCATCATCTCCTTCTATGAATGGTATGTGACTTTATATACCTCCAACACTTCAGGAAAATGGCTTTTAAGCGATCATCACCAACACAATGTAAGGTCAACGGCTCATTTAGATCTTCCTTAGACCAGATTAAAACTCTGAATTCGAATCTGAATCAATGACTAACATACATTATGTGATAAATACTGTCCATGCATAAAATCATGCATACATTACATACGCATCATGTCATTTACAAGTTAAGACGATGCCAAACTAGGGCAACACCGACCCGGTAAATAAGAAACTCCACCTCCACTTGAGGAACCTACAAACATCAAGAAGGATGATGGCCCACTCAATTCTGAAGTCCATTGCATCATAAAACCCTCCTAAAACAATGGAGCACTTTTCGGGACATCCCTGAATTTCCATTAAACTCATTTATTCATTATGTTTTAATAATATAATAACATTACACTTCTCTAATTTATCACAGGAAACAAGTCAACATCCTACTAAGGAAATTCAAAAATACAACCGAAGAAGGAAGAGGTTATCTCGATGATTGAACAAAGAATCAGTCTCATCCACCAACCAAACAAAGAAAAGGTTGGGTATCCCTCCATAAAGGCCACCTTTACAATGGATTCAGGGATCCATTTCCAGCCACTCCAACAAACTCACAAGGGCACACGATAATTGGAGCTGATGAAGGAAACGATTACCGACTATTATAGGGACGTCGTAGAAAGAAACGGTCGACCCGCCCGTAAGAGGCATCAAGCACCAAGGGATTTTGAAGAAAGAAACAGATAATCCTATGAGGACACGGTGCCAGAAAGGAAGGCTCACGTCATCACCAATCGGGGGTAAACAAGTCACCAACCGCACCGGTCAAGTATATTCTTAATCCCTCCGCCCCATTTTGTGTGATCATATTGGTTATACAACCAGTAATTATCACATGAGGGGGAGTTATGAGCATGAGATTTTATACTAGCTCGGGCATTCCATGATGATGGCTTTTCAGGATATTTTATCCTTGAATCACAAAATTTTCGGTTCTCCGGAGAGCTTCGAATGGGAGTATTCCTCTTCACTAATTTATTTTAAGGACTTAAATTATTTTTTAAGACTTTAAAACTTAGATTTTGGTGAAAATTAATTTACTATATTTTTTAAAAAAATTAAAAATACAAAAAACAGAAAAATCCAAAAAAAATGGAACATACCCAAAAATCGAGCATCCGCCTCACCAGAATTCCGATGAGGGCAGACCGCCCTCGTTGGAATTTTTTTTTTTTATTTGTAGGATTTTTTGCCTATAAATATTGGAGAATTTTTAGCATTTGGGGACACCGAAAATTTTTAGAAAATGTTTGATTTTCTCAAGAAGAACAACACGAAAAATATTTTCTTACGTTCGGATCCAAAACACGTTTGGATTATGAACCTCAACCATTTTTTCTTCTCTCTTTTTCATAATAATCCTCAGAGATTCGCAGGTCTAAAACAAATTTAGTGCCCGGGTGTGATTATCTTTTGGATAAATAAACAATTATTTTACACACTAAACCACAATTAAAAAATGAACGAGAACGCTCCTGGGGATCAAACGGATATGTCGAAGTGGATTCACACTGAAAGGGTAAGCCTTTGAGTTCCTAGAGTTGCTTAATTCATGCTCCTTGTATTTTTCTTCATTTCATTTTATATGTGGACCTAGGAATTATTTTACTTTCTTTTATTGTGTAAATGTTGTTGTAATACTTCTTCTTCATCTTTAATTTCTTTTAATTTATGAAAATACATGTTAGAATACCCCAACGAAGGGCATTAAAATTATTCCCGGATAACAGACCTCACTTCATGCCATGCGAGCATTTTCCCTAATTAAAATAAGCAACATACATTATAATAAAATGAATTGTTTTATTCAAAACAAGAATTTTAAACCGTTGATATTTTAATTAGGCCACACAGGCTTCGCCAAAATATAATCAAGCATACGTGTAAATATTCATGTTGTGCTATATACCCTGTGCTAACCTTTGTGGATGCAGATTAGGTGTATGCCTGGGTTTTATTTTTCTTTGGGTATCGCAATTTTAATTATTTTTCAGGAATTGTAATTAATAGACTAGGTGGGCGATTGCATCCCCTGAGGTTATGTAGTTTTTAATCTTTACTTTTCCGCATTTATTTACTGCTTTATGTATGGATTTACTGCTTTCCACATACACGTTAAATCATACATTATAATTTGAAAATGACATAAGTGTGATTATGCACAATTAAGAAATACTATTTTCTATAGATGTATAATGTGATCTAATAAGAAATAAGCAACTTATCCGGAACCCGAATCTCTGTGTCTTAGTTGGCCATCCCCCGAACTTTAAGCCTCATAGGACTTTACTTCCTGGAAAGAGCTAATCTAGGTGGTGACTCTACACTAAGAGACGACGGATTCAGGTTTGATCGATCTAAAATGTTTTCGCTTTCTATTTCAAACCTTTCCGGGTCCATGACCCGACACTTTTTTATTTTCACTTAAACACCCTAGTGGAATGCGCCTCTCATTCTTAGCATGCTCTCGGCCCATCGCTCTGTTTCATCCACTCATAATTGGCACTAAAAGAATTTTCAAGAACAAGCTTGATGAAGATGGCCTTGTTGTCAGAAACAAGGTCAGGCTTGTCGCTCAAGGCTACAAATAGCAAGAAGGAATAGACTATGATGAGACCTATGCTTCTATAGCTCACCTTGAAGTGATTAGGATCCTCTGTGCTGTTGCATTACATATGAATTTCAAGTTATTTCAAAAGGATGTCAAGAGTGCAATCCTAAATAGCTTCATTCAAGAGCAAGTATATGTGCACAAGCCTCTGGGCTTTGAAGATGCAAAGAATCCCGAGCATGTCTTCAAATTGAAGAAAGCTCTCTACAGATTGAAGCAAACACCCTGTGCTTGGTATGAAAAGTTGACTAACTTCCTACTCAAAAAAGGCTATGGAAGAGGAAAAGCGAATACGACATTATTTATCAAGCAAAAGAAGGAAGATGTGTTGCTCGTCCAAATCTATGTAGATGATATTATTAGACATGATGTATGCCCTAGAGGCAATTAGGGCGATATATCTTTATTAGTTTATAATGTACTAAAAGTTTCATATTATTGTTATTAATAATAAGGCATATTTGTTATTTATCGATGATTATTTAAATTGTGTATCTAGCTGGTATCATATGTATGCTATTATGTATATGTATATGTTCATTGATAAAACAAAGTTCATGACTATTTCATAGCATGAAAGTGCGAGGACATAGTGGGAGCTAGTGGTGTGAGAACTACATACACGTGTTACTATGAATGGTCTAAATATCCCTAGTCATAATTTCAGTAAGATTAAACATCAATGAAGTAGAAAGACTAGCATGTGTAGGCTTGCTCCTTTGATTTGATCCAAGCAGCCAATCTCACAAGTTATCACCCTTATGCATGTATTCAAGTAATACATTGGAGACCACTATAAGACAAACACTCAAAAATAACTATATCCATGTAATGGTGTCATGTCTTATTGTATAGTAGTACAAGTATCCTTAGACCTGAGATACTGGTTGCCTTGTGTAGGAATTGCTATACTTTGGGTCATACTTAATCATATCCTATTGATCACGATGATATGGGTGATTACGGTTATAATGATGATCACTTATTGGTAAGCCAAGTAGTCAAGATGGGATCATCGCTCCTGATATAGTGATTTAATAGGAGTTGTACCTTAAATCCTCTTATTGAAGTAACACACTCACAAACCTCTTATCAGAGTGGCTGTTACATCAGCTAACACACCTCATGGCGAGTGGTGTTGTTCGTGAACAAGTATAATTCCAGGATTGCTATGGCTATTACATCAGCTAACAATTAATCTAAGCTTAGTAAACTAAATGATACTTAACCTTATTAAAGGAGTGTATTGTATAAGTTACTATTGTAGAATCGGATCAAGTCACAAGTATGTGATGTTTCGAGTATCGATGGATCATACACCTTTACGAGAAAGCCCGTTTGATCATCTAGAGTTATCAGGTTCCATATCAGTTTGGAACACTCAGACTAAAGGTTCCTGGATGGGAACCCAAGTTTAGGTTAACCTCTACCGGCTCTATACTTCAGGATCCTATGATGTCACACACTTTGGATCTTTATCAGACTACATAAAGAACTTACAGACTAGGTCTATACTGAGAATATAAGGAAAGTAAAAATTATTGGCTAAATTATAAATTGTTGGACCAAATAATAATTAAAGGATTTAAAGAGGATTTTTGGAAAAATTTCACAGGGCAGAGAAAGGGAAATTTTTTCGTTGTGAGTGGGACCCACCCACAAATACAGGATGTTTGCAGGTAAGGCTTATGCAGCTGCCGCGTGGGTAAAATTACTCGTGGGCCGCTTGCATGCGTTAGCACAAGGCTAACGCATGGTGGTGGGTTGCAGGCCCGTAAGCATTGTTGGGCATTGCTTTCATGGATCTGCAGTGTAGGCCCACCAGCTGCATCTCGTAAGCCAACAAGGCAAGCCAATGAGGGCATGCCTTGTAGCTGTACCGCACAACCCACGCAAGCGGGCTGTACACATTATACAACCATGGAGCCTAGGGCTCTACATGGGTGACCTACATGTGGAATGGGGAATTCCCCATCCCACATTGTTAAAAGGGGAAACATTCAGCTCCCCTTCTCCCTATAAATAGGGCCCCTCCTTCTCCTTGAAATGTATTTAAGCTCAGCCTTTTCTTTTCACTTTTGACATATTTTCTTCGTGAGCTTTTTGAGAGATCCTCCACAAGTTTCTCCACTTTCGCAATAATTATTTTGAAGGCTTATTAATATTTTAGAAATAGCCTTCTAAGTTATATTTTCAAGTTGGTCTACGAGCGGTCTACCAACTACTTGTTAACTAACGAGTTCTTCCTCTATGAGAGGTTTTGGTCAGTTGGTGTCCGTGTGGACTAATCGTATAGGCCATCTTGGTTTAGAGGCTTGAGCTAACAAAGTGCTATCCAACTATTCTAAGGGAGCGCCACAACAAAGGGAAAGACAAGTATCAATAGGTAATGATCTTAACTTAGATGCTAGGTTTTTTTTGTTATGTTTTATAAACCTATTAGCATCTATGGAATGTTTCAACTTAGATTATAATCATTGCATGCTTAGGAGATCCTTTAGGGTTAATTATTAGTTTTGAAATTCCACCATGCAAGTTTGCATGTTCAATTACTTCCTTAATTAACCATCAAGTATCATATTTGAAGTAACTGATGAAAACCTTTGCAAGGAGTTCAGCAAGCAAATGAAGAGTGAGTTTGAAATGTCAATGATGGGAGAACTCAACTTTTTCCTCAAACTACAAATTATGTAAAATGAAAATGGAATCTTCATTAGCCAAATAAAGTATGCCAAAGAATTACTAAAAGAGTTTGATATGGTGCATTGGAAGCTAATATCCACTCCCATGGCCATTAACACAATCTTGAGTAAGGATGAAGTTTGTAAGCTCGTAGACTACAAGTTTTACAGAGGTATAATTAGTTCTCTCCTTTACTTAATAGCTAGTAGGCCTGATATTCAATACTCTGTGTGCTATTGTGCATGTTATCAAGATGACCTCAGAGAATCTTACTTAACAAGGGTTAAGACAATTCTCTGATACTTGCAATGTTCAATAAATGTAGGTCTATGGTATCCTAACAGCTTGGATTTCACTCCTAGAGGATTCAAAGATGTAGACTATGGAAGAGACAAGTTCGATAAGAAAAGCACTAGAGGAGGAAGCCATTTCCTTGGAGAATGCCTTATCTCATGGTATAGAAAGAAGCAAACTTCTATTGCGTTGAGTACAACTGAAGCTGAGTACATGGAGGTAGGAAGTTGTGTAGCATAACTACTTTGGATCAAGCACCAACTAGAGGATTTAGCATAGAGTCAAAATGCGTCAAAGTTGTGTGATAATAAGAGTGTAATTGACCTATCCAAAAATCCAGTTCATAATGGCAGGATGAAGCATGTCAATATTAGACATCACTTCATAAGGGATCATGTGCTAAGGGGAGATGTCAAACTGAAGTATGTTCCTTAAGAAGATAGCGAGCTAACATTTTCACCAAACCATTAGAAGAGGAGCAATTTAATATTCCGAGGGACCTAATTGGAATGGCGAACCCTATGTGGAGAAAAATTCCAAAATAATGGCTAAGAGTTGAAAATCAAATATCATCTCAACTGAATGAGGTAGCATGTGTTTTACCACATTAGCTTTTTAAAGTAACGCTGTTAGTTCAGTTCTCGTGGTTAAAACTCAAAAGCTACTTTATTCAAAGGATAGTTTGAATTGGAACTGTTTGGAATTGAAACTACACCGTTTTATTAAGTCTGTTAAATCATTGTTCATCTCACCTTTTAAACTTGATCTTGGATTGCGAGAGCGCCACATATCATCTTGCAGTTGAAGAGGCTATAAAAGAGATAGCTTGCTGGAGAGTGAAGATAACTTATAAATTTAAAATCTCAAGCAAATTATGTAAAGAACCCTAATCTCTTTTCTTTATATCCTTTCATCTGCAAATGGCGAACACCAAGGAAACCCTAGTTCTTCAAGCCAATTCCAAGAGAATTATGTACATGCATATTGATGTTACTTTTGAGAAGTCATCTTGCCTCAAATAACCAGATTCACGAAGATCAACTAGTATAAAGGTCTAGACTTTGGACCCATTTTTGAGGTTGACTATTATGTTTTATTGAAGAATAAAGCCATGCACAAAGTGATGAGGTAGCAAAATCATAGTCAGTTTCTCTTTTCTAGAAGGCCCTACAATCAAGGAGTTGATCCAGAAGTTCCATTCAAATCTCTACTCTATTGAGGGATACAATGATATGTTGATGTTAGAAATTGATAAAAACTCTCTCCTTATCTCTATGAAGCTGATAGAGAATATTTTGGACATGCCGTTGAAGGGCACCAAGCTGAGGAGAAACAAAGATGAAGTGCTAGTAGCTATGCCGAAAGATTGGGAATTGCCGACTGATTAAGGGTTTGGAGAAATTGCAGCTTCAGGCATGTGTTGGATAGATAGGGCATGCCATGAGCTGTTAAATAAGACATTTCTACCAAAGGCTAGATCTCTTAGTAACTTCACCTATTATGAGAGGTGTGTGGTCTACCATATGGTAGAGGGGAAACAAATTAATTGGCTAGTGATTATTCTTCATCACTTGAATAAACTTACTACCCTGTATCATTATGGGTATTTGATCACGGCCATCTCAAAGGATGTTAGAATTGATATCTCCAGTTACATTGATGGACTTAAGAAACTATAGTCCCACCGAAGAAGACCTTTGACTTTAATAACTTGAGTAAATTGAAGAATCTGTAAGTTTGCACAAGATATACCAAGATCCAAGATGTCAAGATGAAGAAGGCGAAGGTGGAACAAATTGTATTCCCTATTAATGTTCGTACAGAGGATAAAGATGCCTTTGTGGTGGGCTATGAAGGGTCCAATGAGGAAACCACTAATGATGTGCCTCTTTCAGCTCGGTTGGAGCAACTTTCCTCCATTTCTACTCCAACTAACCCACAGGCGAAGTAAAGGGCTCAAAGAGTTAAAGCCATCCTAACAAAATCAACGGCATGGAATGCACCTGCCCAAACACAAGGTCAAGCCTGAAATAAGATGAAGCTAAAGACTAGAACTTAGAGGGAAGTTGAGGGAAAAAAAAGAAGAAGAGAAGGCAGCAGCAACCACCAAATCTTCACTTTCTCGAACTCCTCTAGAAGTTGTGGAGAAAATTTAAAATATGTGTGCTAGGGAGTTGGGAGAGGGTTTGCACGAGAAAAGGAGAAATTTTGAAGAAGCAAGAGAAGCTATTGTGCATGAAAGATCCAAGAAAGCCAAGGAGGACACCCAAACAATAATTCTCAAAGTTGCTAAGGAGGTGAAAACTATGATTTCCAAGGCAAAGGGTGTTCAAAGAAAGAGAAAAACCAAACCACGCTCAAGGAGAAAAGTTCAAATCTTAAGCAGCAACGAGGTTGATGATGACATGGAGGTTATCAACCAGGAAGAATCTTTGCTTCCTAGTGAAAGCATCTAAGAACCCCTTCCCACTCAACAGACTGAGTCTCTTCCTACTCAGGCTGAGTTACCTAAGATAGAGCCATCCTTGGGTTACACATCTAACAAACAGGTAAATCAAAATCCATCCCCCAATTCTTTTGTAAATCCTAAACAAACTCCTTCTGTAAATCTTGAAATACCCTTCTTTTGTAAATTCCTCTCCTAGTAAATTCTCTTATAAATTCGCCAATCTAGATTTCTTCTACTTTAAACTCCTCCCAAGAAAAGGCCACTCATTCTTCACTACCTCCACAAACTCAAACTTCAATCATCCCTTCTCTTGTAAAATATGAACTAACCTTTATTCCTTCTATTCCAACTATACAAACTGTCTCTTAACCTAACCTTTCTTCAAACCGATCCACTACCCCTCTAATATCTCTAATTAGAGAAGTTCCTGAAGTTGAGAACTCTACTCAACATGGAAAAGTAGATGAGGAAGTTACCAAGGTAAATTTTATAACCGAGGAAGCAACTCCCTCCAATAGCAAGCTAGTCTAAGAGGACTTGGCTGATTCATCCATTTTGGCTCAGATTAGGGATTTGGCTAGGAAGAAATTCCCAAATCTCAAAATTGATGCTGAATAAGATGGTGTAGTAAGCCAATTGCTACTGGCACAAGAATTGACAGACTTGTCCGCTAAGAAGAAAGCTAAGCTTTTGGAGTTTGATGAATATTCCAGTATCCCTTCAAAGTCCATCTACTTTAAAGAGTTCAAGAAGATCTAAGAGATCTTTTTAACAATAAGGAATTATCTAGTGAAGGAAAGCTCCAAGAGCTTAGTTGATAAGATGGGGGAGTCTATATCGACTTAGGAGCTCACTCAGCATGGAGGAGTCTTACATCACTTATCAAGTATTCTTATATCTACAAAATATTTGGTTAATTAATTTCTTCTACTACCTAGTTTGTTATCTCTTCTAGAATGGGGGAGATTTTTGAACCCAAGTTAATATTATTTCATAATACTTAAACATTTTGGAAATAACAAACTGTCTAGGATAGTGAAATTAATTATGTACTAAGTAAACTCTTCATTAAACAAGTTTACTTGAGTTTGTTTAATGAAAAACAACTCATTTTACTGAGTTTTGATTAAGTTATTACTTAGTGTAAGGAAAGCTGAGGTAAGTTGAGTATCATGTAGTTTATGAGATATAGAGTCACCTAAGTTGAGAAGCTTTTATTCATTAAAAGCTGAGTTACTTTGACACTTGGAATTGTATGACACTTGTATGTTTAACTATGTTTATGAAGGATAAAATATTCCTTTGATGCTTTTTAGGTAAAAAGCATTGAAATTATAGAAGATATTAAGGGGGTCCTCATAAAAAAAGGTGTTAGTACGGAATATTGGAGATTTCTTGGTAGCGTCCAAAGTAAAACGCATCTCCTAACATATGTCATTTTTCTAGTGTCCCCGTGCTACTTTGCAATGTCAGTAACCAAAAAAATCACAAGTTTCCATGTTGCATCTCATGCACCTCTTTCTTTCAATGAATTTGCTTAAAGAAATGAGTTTTTGACGCATCAAGATTAACAGATTAATCTCGCGCTTCAACATTCAAATACTCTATCTCTAAACATCTTAGAATCTTTTTCAAATGGGGAGTTTTGAAAGCTATGAAGAGAAGAAAAATTGAAGATCAAGTTAGAATGAGAAGTTAGCAATGGCTACTTCTGACTCTTCCAAGTATAAATAGAAGACTGAAGTAGACGTTCAAACTTGGTGAATAACCTCGAATTTCTTAAGAGTTGAAAATTCTGTCAAGCAATCCCATCTTTTAGGAATTCCAATTTCAAGCAATCTAAAGCAAACACTCAGTTTCCTATCTATTTATAATAGAGAGAAATAATATTAGCTTGGAGTTTAGTTAAGCTATAATATCATAAAAGGATTCAACATAATTTTTAAGTTGAACTACTTCGTTCACAATCTTTCACTCAAAATCTGTGAGTCAGTTTAGGAAGGGTACCTAAACTAAGTTTTAGTTGTAGTTAGAAAGAAATGTACTTTCTATAATATGTCTACCCGCTGTAAAGGCTTCTCTGCCTAAGGAAGGAAAGAAATCACTAGTGGATTAAAGCTCGAAAAGGAATCCGGGAATTGGAGGTAGGCTAGGGGCTGAACTAGGATAAAATATGACGTGTAATCTTTCTTAAACCTTTCATCGTCTTTATAACTTTTTACTCATTCATAATCTCTCTGTTTTTGACAGTTTCTCTTGAAAAACCAATCCAAGATGAGTAGTTTACTTAGCGCAGATTGAAGGTGAACTAAGTCAAAATAGCCAGAAAATTTACGATTTTTAGACCCAAGAACACATCATAATTAACTCAACACACATCTAAAAACTTAACTTGTAATCAATTTTATAAATAATAAAAAGAACTAAGTAATCACATTCACCCCTTTTACTCGATTATTTAAGCTAAAGAGGACCAACAATATAGAACTCGATTACTCTAGACGAGCAAATGAGCTTTCTAGCAAAGGCGTATGATCCCCCAATACTCAGAACATCACGTGCTTGTGACATGATCCAGTTCTGCAATAGTAACTAGTACAATACACTCCTTCAATCATTTTAAGTACCATCTAGTTTATTGAGCTCAGATTAAATGTTAGATCATGTAATAGCCGTAACTATCTCAGAATCAGACTTGTTCATGAAGAACACCACTCGCCTTTATATAATGAGATTGACTAGAAACCTGTTCTATCAATCACATACTATGATCAAAGGTTTATGAGTTTGTCACTTTAACAAGAGGCCATAAGGTACCTTTCCCATTATATCACTATATCAAGAGAGATAGATCACATATTGACTACTCATCCTACTAATGAACGGTCATCATTATACCCGTAATCACTAGTATCATCCTAATAAACATGGTATGTATTAGTATGACACAAAGTATAGCAACTTCCGTATAAGGTAAATAGTTTCTCAAGTATAAGGATACTCATACTGCTACCGCTATAAGACATGACACCAACACATGTATATAGTTATTTTAGAGTGTTTGTCTTATAACAGTCTCTAATGTATTACTAGAATACATTCATGTGTTAACCCAAGGCACCACCTTTAGCTCGTGAGATCAACTACTTGGATTCAATCCAAGGAGTAAGCCAACATATGCTAGTCTATTTGCTTTATTGATGTCAATCTCAATGAAACTCTTACTAGGGATATTTAGACTTTTCCATAATTACACGTGTGTAAAGTTCTCACCCCCACATAGCTACCACAATGTCCTTGCACTTTCACACTATGAGATAGTTATAAGCTTTGTCTTATTATATCAATGAATATATTAACATACATAATAACACACATATGATACTAATGAGTTACATAATTATTAAAGATCATCGGTGCATAATAAAGGTGCCTTTTAATTGATAAAAAATAATCCAAAACTATTTGTATATTAGTGACTAATAAAGACATATCTCCTTAATTGCCTCTAGTTCATACATCATGTCTAAAAAATTCCAACTTGCACCAGAGCCAACTGCCAATGGGTTTTATGCCATACTCATTAACATGTTGGTTATGCTTAAATTGAGTTAATGGCTTTGTTAGCCCATCCACTAGATTTTGATTCATAGGGTATTCAAGGCTTATATCTTTTCTAGTAAGTATCTCATGATTAAGATAGTATTTTCTATGCACATGCCCGTTTCTCTAATGAGACCATGGTTCCTTTGTTTGAGCAATAGCTCCATTGTTATTGCAATAGACCTCTATTGGATTTACAATGCTAGACACCAAGCCGAGATCCCCAATAAATCCCTTTAACTAGACATCTTGCTAAGCTACTTTAGAAATAGCTATATACTCATATTCAATGGTTGAGTCAACAATTGTATCTTGTTTGAAACTTTTCCAAACAACTACCCCTCCATTTTACATATATCTTAACTGGGACTTGTAATCATCCCTGTTAGACTTGATGTATGCCCTAGAGGCAATTAAGGCATTATGTATTTATTAGTCAATAATGTACAAATAGTATCGCATTTTTGTTTATCAATAATAAGGCATCTTTATTATATATCGATGATTATTTCTAATTATGTATCTCGTTGGTATCATATAAGTGCTATTATGTATGTATATATATTCATTGATATAATAAGATAAAGTCCATGACTATTTCATAGTGTGAAAGTGCAAGGACATAATAGGAGCTATATGGAATGAAAACTATACACACATGTAACTATGAAAAGTCTAAATATCCCTAGTCATAGTTTCATTAAGACTAGACACCAATGAAGTAGATAGACTAACATGTATAAACTTATTCCTTGGATTGAATCAAAGTAGTCAATCTCACGAGCTGAAGGTAGTACCTTGAGTTAACACATGAATGTATTTGAGTAATACATTGGAGATCATTATAAGATAAAAACTCGGAAATAACTATATCCATGTGTTGGTGTCACATCTTATGTAGTAGTAGTAGTATGAGTATCCTCATACCTGAGATATTGGTTACCTTGTGCGAGAGTTGCTATACTTTAGGTCATACTTATTCATACCATGTTGATCAAGATGATACAGGTGATTACGGGTATAGTGGTAACCGTTTGTTGGTCAACCGAGTAGCCAAAATGGGAACCATTACTCCTAATATATTGATATAATGGGAGTTGTACCTTAGGGTCTCTTGTTGAAGTGATACAATCATAACCTCTAATCAATGTATGAGATTGATAGCTAGGGTTTCTAGTCAATTTTTGCACATAAAGGCTAGTGGTTTTCTTCGTAAACAAGTCCAATTCATAATAGCTACGTCTATTATATGAGCTAAAACTTAATACGAGCTTAATAAACTTAATGGTACTTAACCTGATGAAAGGAGTGTTTTATACTGGTTACTATTGCAGAATCGAATCAAGTCACATGCACGTGACATTTTGAGTGTCAAGGGTTATATGCCTTTGCTAGAAAGCCCATTTGATCATCTAAAGTTATCAGGCTCCATATCATTCTGGAACACTAAGCCTAAAGGTTCTCGAATTGGAAGCCAAGTTTAGGTAAACCTTTAACAGCTCTATACTTTGGAATCCTATGAGGTCATACACATTAAGCCTTCACCTGACTTAATAAAGAACTTATAGAAGGGGTTTATACCGAGAATAAAAGGGAGAACCAAACTCGTTTTGGATGGATTATGAATTGGTTAGACCAAATAATAAATAAAAGAGGAATTAAGGTAAAATATATTTTGTGTGGAGCAAGGGAATTTTTCCCAATGCGAGTGGGCCTCGTGAACATGGGTAGGGGCCTATGTGGCAGCCTCCTTAGCACTGGAAAAGTGCTCGTGGGCCACCAGCATGTGCTAACTTGCGCTAGCTCATGCTGGTGAGTTGTAGGCAAACCATTACAACCTGCAAGCTAGGCTTGTTGCAGGACTACAAGGCACGACTTATGGGACAAAGCAAGCCTATGCGGGTTGCCTTATGGGATGCACATAGCCTGCCTACGCGAGCGGGTTAGCCCATAGAGCTTGGATTTTTGCATGGTAAACTCATGTGTGGGATGGGGAATTCCCCATCCCACATTGCTAAAAAGGGGAGCATGTTGCTCCCCTTCACCCTATATATTGCCTCCTCCTCATCCTTTATTTCACACTTAAACTTAGCATTCCTAATGAGATTTGACTCCTTTTTATTGCAAATTTTTGCGAGATCCTCTACAAGTTTCTTTAGAATTTACAAGAATTATTTTAAAGGTTTATTCTTATTTTAGAAAGAGCATTCATAATTATACTTTTGGGTTGGTCTACAAGGGGCCTAGTAGTCGCTTGTTAACCGATGAGTTCTCCATCTATGTGAGGTTTTGGTTGGTGGGGTCCCTGTGGACTTATCTAAAGGTCATCATGGTTTGGAGGCTTGTGCCAACGAAGTGCTATCTGATTGTTCTAAGGGATCGCCGCATCACATTAAAGAAAGGCACACATCAATTAGTAATGCTCTAAACTTAGATGCTAGGCTTCTCATAATAAGTTTTATAACCCTATAGCATCTATTGAGCATTTCAATTGAGATTACGTTGATCATGCCATGCTTAAGAGATCTTTTAGGGTTAATCTTATGTTTTGAAATTTCACCATGCTAGTTCGCATGTCCATTAACTTCCTTAATTAACCAACAGTAGGTAACTCATCTGAACCCGAGTCTTTTTAATATTGTGGGGTTTAGGCTTAATGGATCTAGGTTGTACCAAATTTCCTAGAAGAGCTGATCCATGTGGTGATTCTATAATGTAGGCTAAATGTTTATGCCTCGAGTCTTTCTAATACTTTATTTCCACTTTCTCCTAAAAACCCCCCCACGCTCCATCTCACATGGCCAACGCCTAGCGGGCGATCGTGTGGGTCGAACGTCGTCTGCTCACTCTTGCTAAAATAAAGCAAATCTAAATAAATAGGTAAATATTATAATCTCTAAGACATTCAGTGGAACTTAAATCTTATGAAGCAACTTTCATAATTTCGTCACTGAACAAACTTTTCTTACTTGTTTAATTAGTCATAATGAAGGTATCTCTCTTAACTGGGTTTCCTCATTCTTTGTAAAAAGTTAGAGTAAAAAGTAGGTCATTGTGGAAAGTAAAGAGAGAACACTGGAATTTTGAAAGACTAATTGTTTTTTAACTTTTGATATTTATATACAAGAAAAATTTAAATTTCTACAATGAGACTGAAAAATGACAGAATTCAAAGTAAAAAGACTAAATCCTAAAAATTAAAACGGAAAAAGAGCAAAAGAAAAATAAAAGAAAGATAACAGATAGTATTCCCCTCCCACTCTTAAATTTTGCAGTATCCCTAATGCAAATATCCTAAAAAAGAAAGAAAATTAAATATAAAATAAAATAAAAGGAAAAAGAAAAAGGGCAAAAATAATAGTTTGCTGTCCCTATGGAGAGGAGGAATTGAAAGAGACCTACTCAAAGTTCTGCTAGTGAGTATGATGTTTGAAAGGCTTAAGTTGAAGATGATCATAGAGAGTCTTGACATTAAATTCTAGGGCACAATAGTGAGTTCGAAGGTCTTCGTTCTCTGCATGGAGTTATAGAGAGCTGTTGAACAGGTTCTAGTATTACTTCTCGAGAACGTTAAACTTCTCGAGCAGGTCAGTGTAGGCGATGAGAGTTGGTTTTTTTTTGTTGTTGCAGGGTTCTCCTTGTGAACTTTTGGATTAGCAGGAGGTTGGTTTCTGGTATCTAGAGGGCCAGGGGATGCATCTACTTGGTCCTGTTGTAAATTTCCACCATCAACATGGTTTCTAAGTTATCCATTTTGAGTAGAGTTGTCTAGGGAAGTAGAGTGTAGCCTGAGGGATCAAAGTGATATATTCCCTATGCTATCACCAAGATCATGATGCCAAAAATGGTGGGTCTCTTCCTCTTTTTAGTGAGAACTAGATTTGCTTGGCCAACCTAGCACCTAGATGGAGTTTTCGATCGATCACCATGCCCCCACAAGATGTTGAGCTTCTTTTCATTGATGGTCTCGGAGCTCTTGTGGCAACCTGAGAAGTTGAAGGCGAGGATCCCGTGGTAGTAGCGAAGATGAGGCTTATGGATATAGAAAGCTTTGGATTCTTTTGACTCTCTAGAAGTAACCTAGTAATCATTTTTGCAAAGAGAAAAGTAGGTCTCAATGGCCTCGAAATCGGGAGGGTGAGCATCACACATGTACTCCCGAAGGCTCTATGACTCCTACTTCCTTGTTAAAGTTGTCAAAACACTAAAAAAAGTGGAGGTGAAACTTCATGATGTTAGGCTCGTCGTAGGAGTAGTTCTGCTTGAAGCAGAATGTATAGTAGATTGCCATACCAACTCTAAATAATCTAGAAATGGGATAAAAAGTAGAGGGAGCCAGTTGATATCTCTCTAAACAATAAAAAATAATCTCTAAATGAAAAGTAACTTGTAGTTAGCAGTAAATAGAGGTTGAATCCACAAAAAAAAGATATTTTTTAAATATTTTCTAATTAAAATGACTAGAATGAACAGATTGTTATCTTTGAAAATATTATGGTTTGAAAACTAAAAATAACGAGTAAAACAAATTAATTAAAGACTGACTCAACCAATTTAAGGGAAACCATGTATCATAATGATCACTACACAAGGGATAAATTGCATCGAGACTTTGGTTTAGTCATACTAGCATTCTGCACCGTACAACATTGGAAACTCTTCCTTATTTCATATGGGTACTGTGCTTTGTGTCTCAATCACCTTCTTACTCACCATGACTCTTGATGTTGTACCAAAAAGCTCGTTAGAAAACAACAATAAATATTAGAAAAGTTTAAACCCTAACAGGTAGGTAGTAAAATTCCCAACAGGCTGTTAGATCATTGTATCTCTAGTCTTGGTAATGAAAGAGAGACTGACATCAATTATTCCTTCTTAGGTACAATTACAGATGTAAAAGTTAGAGATAATAATAAATCACAAAGACTTCCTTGCGGTTGATCAGACCACAAAGAGGTTGAGGATTCAATCAAGATAGGTAGTGAGATCAATAAATAAGTTACCTTGTAGATTGTTGTATTTAGGTTTAAGTCCTTTCATTAGTCAAACATGATCTTGACCCTTATTTGTTCAAGTCACTACAAATTTAGCTAAATATGACTGAATTTTAATGCAATAAAAGGTAAAGATATTTAAATGTAAAAATTGTGAATAAAGTAAAAGAACTTGCGAGAACAAAATGCAAAGATTAAAATAAACTTGAACTAAAAAGCATTTGGAAAATAAAAAAAACCAAATTAATTTGAAAGAAAATAAAATTAACTCTAAGAACATTTAGAAAACCAAGAAAAAAAATAATTCTAACTCTAAACTAAATTGAACTGAACTTCAACTAGACTATGCTGGACTCGTTTTCTTATGGGATTCGTCCTCTATTTATAGAAAATTGGCCGAATCTAGTTGCTTCATTTCATCCTTTGTCTTTGATAATATTTGTTCTTCATTACCTTTATACTTTAGTCTTTAGTTGGAGATAAAATTAGTAGAGTCTTATCCTTCATTCAAGATAGAATTTGTGAAGGAGAATAAATCTTTCTTTTATTAAAACTTCTTAAGGATAAACTTATCCCAAACTAATGATCCGTCCTTAACTTTTACGCTCTTATCTTCCAACTTGATATGTCGTTGATGTTCTAGAAGATTCTAGAATTTATGGAGATCACCAAGACTAGCTATTGCTCTTGATGGACACACCTGGATCTTAGTGAAGTGCTGGTTTTGTTAGACATGATGTATGCTCTAGAGGCAATTAGGGCGATATCTTTGTTAGTTATAATGTACAAACTATTTCAAATTACTATTAATAATAATTAAGGCATCTTTGTTGCTTATCAATGCTTTCAATTTATTATTGTATCTTGTTGCTATCATATATATTTAATATATATATACGAATGAATGAGATAAAGTCCGTGATTATTTCATAGCGTAAAAATGCGTGGACATTGTGGGAGCTATGTTGTGTGAGTATTGCACATACGTGTTACTATGAATAGTCTAAATATTCGTAGTTATAGTTTCATTGAGACTAGACATCAATGGAATAGATAAACTAGCATGTGTAGACTTCTTCCTTGGATTAGATCTAAGAAGCCAATCTCACTAGTTGAAGGTGGTACCTTGAGTTAACACATGTATGTATTTGGGTAATACATTGGAGAGCACTATAAGATAAACACTCGGAAATTACTATATCCATGTGTCGGTGTAATGTCTTATTGTAGTAGCAGTACAAATATCCTCAAACCTGAGATACCGATAACCTTATATAGGAGTTGTTATACTTTGGATCATACTTATTCATACCCAGGTGATCAGGATGACATAGGTGATTATGGGTATAACGATGATCACATGTTGGTAAGTTGTGTAGTCAAGATTGGATCCATCGCTCCTGATATAGCAATATAATAGGAGATGTACCTTAGGGCCCCTTGTTGAAGGGACACACTCATAAACCTTTGATTAGAGTATAAGATTGATAGAATAAAATTTCTGGTCAATCAAGATACATAATGGCTTAGTGGTGTTCTTCATGAACAAGTCTAATTTCAGGATAGCTATAGCTATTACATGAGCTAATACTTAATACGAGCTCAATAAACTAGATGATACTTAACATAATGGAAGGAGTGTATTGTATTCATTACTACTGTAGAACCAGATCAAGTCACAAGTATGTGACATTCCAAGTATCGAGGGATCATATGCATTTGCTAGAAAGCCCATTTGATCGTCTAGAGCTATCGGGTTCCATATCGATTTAGAACACTAGGCCTAAAGGTTCCTAAACGAGAATCCAAGTTTAGGTTAACCTCTAGCAGCTCTATACTTTGGGATCCTATGAGGTCACACACTTTGGGTTCTTATCAAACTATGTAAAGAACCTATGGACTGGGTCTATAACGAAAATACAAGTTGTGAAATCAATGAGAAGAATTGTTAATTGGTTGAACCGAATTAATAATTAAAAGGAATAATGAGAAAATAGGGAAACAAATTGCACGAAGCGAGCAAGAGATTTTTCACGTTGCGAGTGGGCCCCAGCAGTACACAAGTTGTTCGAAGTGGGGCCTACGCGCTGCCCCACGAGCTAATGGGCTCGTGGGTCGCAAGCTCTGGCGCAAGGCAGTGCTTGTGTAGCCTGCGCGCAGCATGGGCTCTATGCAAGCCCGCAAGCTGCACTTGTGGCATAAGGCAAGCCCGTTAGGGTTTTCCTTGTGATAACTCACGAGTCCCTATACCTGTGCGACGGACCCGCTATACATGGGATGGGATTTATCCCATCCCATGTAGAGTTATAAGTGGAGTCTATCACTCCCCCATTTTTCTCTATATATAAGCTTGAAACCTCTCATTATTGATACACTAGAAAAAGCTTAGAGTTATTTTTCTCTCTAATTTCTACTCTCTTCTTCTTTTATTGTGCGAGATCCTACCGAGTTTCTCCAAACAAGTTGAAGAGTTCTTATAGAAGGTTTAAGTTTAAGTGAGCCTTCGAGATTATTTTTAGGTTGATTTTTCAAGTATTCTAGTAGCTGCCGTCAATCGATAGGTTCTCCCTCTTCGAGGTTTGGATCGGTGAAGATCCATGTGGATCAATCATAGAGGCTCTCCTAGTTCTGAAGCTTGTGCTATCAAAATTACTCGAAGGGAACACCACTATCAAAAGAGAGATCAAGCACACATCAATTGGTAATGCTTTAATCTTTAGATGCTAGTTTTCTTTTATATGTTTTAAAAACCTAAAAGCATCTATAGAACATTTTAACATAGATTATATCAATCATAGAATGCTTAAAAGATCCTTAGGTTAATTTTAAGTTTTGAAATTCTACCTTGAAACGCATGCATGTTCAATTATGTCTTGATTAACCAACAATTGTATCAGAGCTTTGCCTTATGCTTTGCATGATTGATTATAACATGTTAAAATGTGATTTTTTATGAATTGATTAAAGTATGCTATGCATGACTTAGGGTTCAATTCCTGTTATAGAAAATGATTTGATAACTAGATTAAAGTTTTGCTCAAACTTAGTCTAGGTGATTATCATATAAATTAGCAATGTTTTACCACATGGGTAAATGCTTTAATTGAGGGTCATCTTGTACTTCACTTAATTAAAGAACAAAATCTTTAAATCATAATAATCTATGGTATTACAAATCAATGTGCCCCGTGGTGATTATGGAAAGGAATGGACAAGGTTGCTCATTCACTTTAAGGTTGCCTCTCCTATCTGGAAGTCACCATTGGTATTAGATTCACCAGTACCCGAGCAATTTTTATGACTTAGTCTATTTCTAGTATGAGAATTAGATTTGGCATATGGTTTTACAAATGTGGTTTAAATTGTTAAATTAAAACATAAAGACAGAGGTGCAAGAACTTAAAACATAGACCCTATTTATTTTGCATGCTATGCGGAGTCTTGGAATAATGGAATGATTTTGATATACCAGCCAGAGCATGTTCCCTTAGATTTAATAATTCCAGGTAGCTCAGAATTATTATTTCGTAATCATATCCATCGTATAAGACCAAAACTACGGCTAGATTAGTGGCACTAATGAAATCCCTATAACAATATTAAGGTGGTGAAATGTCTTCCAATCATATGTCATGATACGAACCTTATTAATGGATGTAAGCACATGTATAACATCCCTTCCCTTAACATGTGTTTGGTCATGAGACTAGATGGGTTACTGCCTTAACAAAGGATGGTTAGTTGTCTATATTATTGGAGCTAATGCTGAGTTGGAGACACATTTGAGGAGTCATACAATTGGGTACGCACATCTCAAGAAAGAGAACTCGAATGGTTTAACAATTGCAAGAGATGCAAATGGACGGGTTCCAACCATGGTTGTCTTGTTATAACTTGACCTGCTATAGTGGAGGTCATAATGAATGGCTAAGGATGCTACCTACTAAGGAAAATTAGTTTGACCAAATTTCCTGAATTTGAATAGAAAGGGCTTTTTAAATATCGAGAAAAATTGTAGGAATTATGTGTTTAATTAAATACATTATATTAAATGCATGTACATATACTAATGTCTAAGCAAGTTCTATCTTATATCTAGGTTGAACAATTTGAACATACACTTTCGCTCAATTCTTGACAACAAATTAGATGGTTCGAACTCTACTGATTGGTTCAAGGTGGTGGATAGTCTTCAAATCCGAAAGGATAGCTTATGTTTTAGATGAGCCCCTCCTTGATGAGCTTGATGCTAAGATCGAAGACAATGATCATGAGGTATGGGAGAAGCACAAAAAGAATTGTGAAACTGTAGCATCTATAATGCTGGTCACAATGAATTCTGATTTTCAGAAACATCATGAGAGCATGGATCTAGACACCATGATTCTCCATCTTTGTGAGCACTTTTCAGAGCAGGCCATATCTGAGAGATATGATACATCAAGACTCTTGTTTGGAATGAAGATGCAAGCTAGCACTTTAGCGCCTCATCATGCTCTTAAAGTATTGGTTTATATAGAGAAGTTGACCCGATTATGTTTTATGATGGATCACGAATTATGTGTGGATTTGATTCTTTCTTCATTGACTGATATTTGTTCACAATTTGTGAATAATTATTATATGAACAAAATTGATGCCAGGCTGCCTGAGTTGGTCAAAATGATAAAAACCATAGAGCCTAAGATTTGAAAGGATCCCAAGGCTTTACTTTTGGTTAAGAAAATCAAACCTTCCAAGGATGGGTCCCGTATTGGAAAGAGTTTGAGTGCCAAGAAGAAAATCAGTAAGAAGAAGAAAAATAAAGGAACTGCAAATGTCTACTTCCATTGCGGCAAGGCCAGCCACTGGAAGAAGGATTGCAAGGTTCTATTCTCTTAACAAATGAAGAAGAAGCCAAGTCAAGCATCTACTTTAGGTATGTTCATGATAGAGAGTTTCTCTACAGTTCACTATAAGTCTACTTGGGTATTATATACTATTTGTGGTACTCATATCTGTACTTCTATGAAAGGATTGCGGAATAGTAGCAGGCTTGCAAAGAGGGAAATGGTCCTAAGAGTTGGAAATAGAGCATGGGTTGCTGCAACAGCTGTAGGGACATATAGCCTTTGTTTTCCTAGTGGCCTTGTTTTAGTTTTGAACAATTGCTATTATATTCCTACTGTCACTAAGAATATTATTTCTGTTGCGTGTTTAGCAATAGAAGGTTTTGAAGTTTTATTTTCTAATAATTAATGTCAAATTCAGTATGATAATATTCTTTATGCTTGTGGAATATGTGGATGACATATATGTTCTAAGATACTAAAATTGAAAGTCTAAATATGAACATTATTCAGAATTCGAGATTAGATAATGAGAAGTCCTCATACTTATGGCATTGTCATCTAGGCTACATAGATGAGAATCACTTAACTAAGTTACACAAATGTTGAGACTTAGGCCCAATGGAATGGGAATCCTATGGTGCGTGCGAACCTTTTTTAAAAGGGAAGATGACTAAGAAACCTTTCGAAGGAAAGGGTCAGCTTTCCCCTAGTACTTTTGAAATAATACTTTCCAATGTATGGGGTCTAATGAGAGTTAAGACACATGAGGGTTTTGTCTACTTCATAACCTTTATTGATGATTACTCACAATATAATTATTTGTACCTTACGAGGCACAAGTTTAAAAGTTTTGATAGATTCAAAGAATTCAAAATTGAAGTAGAGAAACAACTTGGGAAAAGTATCAAGACCCTTTGATCTGATCTAAGCGGTGAATACTTAAGCTAAGAGTTTTAGGATTATCTAAGGGATAATGGTATTTTAACCTAGTGGACACCTCCTTATACACCTCAACACAATGGAGTGTCAGAAAGGAGAAATCAAACCCTACTTGATATGGTTTGGACCATGATGAGCTAAGCAGAACTCAGTAGATCCTTTTGGGGTTATGCACTTGAGAGTGCAGTATATATTCTAAATAGAGTGCCCTCTAAATCAGTTGATCAAACTCTATACAAGTCATGGTTTGGTAAGAAACCCACTCTTTCTCACTTAAGCGTTTGGGGATGTCCTGCATATGTAATGAGGATAAGATCAGATAAGCTAGGTGCTAAGTCTAATATATGTCTATTTGTAGGTTACCCTAAGGAGACTATAGGGTATACCTTTTATGATCCCAAGGAAAAGAAAGTCGTTGTTTCCAAAATTGCTCAATTCCTCGAAAAGGAGAATATACTTGTGAAAGCTAGTGGGAGCAATCTTCAGTTAGTCACTCAAGAAGATAAAAAAATAGTCAACTAATTATACATACACCTGTAACATAAGATAGTGTAAGCATGGAACAGCCTATTATAACACCGACATTGCGTAGGTCTGGTTGGGCTCCATTCGCTCCCAAGCGATACGGGTTTCTCATCACTAATAATAAACATCTCTTCCTTATGTAAAATGATGAGCCCAGGACTTACAAGGAAGCAATTGAAGGCTCAGAATCTGATAAATAGCTTTTAGCCATGAGATTAGAGATGGGCTCCATGTATGAAAATTAAGTTTGGAGCATGATTGATGCTCCAAGTGGGATTAATCCCATAGGATGCAAGTGGGTTTTCAAGAAGAAAACCGACATGGACGGTAACATAGTTACCTATAAAGCAAGGCTAGTTGCAAAAGGGTACAGTCAAAAAGAAGGCATTGACTATGATGAGACCTTTTCACCAGTGGCTATGCTGAAGTCTATCAAGATACTCCTTGCCATTACTGCTCATTACGATTATGAGATTTAGAATATGGATTTGAAGATAACATTCTTTAACGGGAATCTTGATAGGGATGTGTATATGGCACAACCCGAGGGTTTCGCATCCGAGGATGGCTCTAAGGTATGCAAGTTGTAGAAGTCCATTTATGGATTTAAGCAAGCATCGAGGAGTTGGAATATTAGGTTCAATGAGATAATCCAAGAAATTGGTTTTGTATCGAACGCTAGTGAGCCTTGTGTATGTAAAAAGGCTAGTGGAAGTGCGATCGTTTTCCTTGTATTATATGTTGATGACATATTATTAATAGGAATCAATATTTTTTTCTTCAAATAGTTAAGTCATGGTTGTCAAAGAAGTTCTCTAAAAGACCTTGGAGAAGCAGCTTTTATACTCGGAATTAAGATTTACCAAGAGAGATCCAAAAGGCTGTTAGGTTTTTCACAATGTACATACATAGAAAATATTTTGCTAGATTTAACCTTGAGTAGTCAAGAAAGGGTTATCTCCCAATGTCTCACAGGATTAACCTTTCTAAATCTGAATGTCCGAGAACACAAGAGGAGAGACTGCATATGAATGGAATACACTATGCCTCAACAGTCATCATGTATGCTATGGTATGCACTTGGCCTGACGTCTCACATGCGTTGAGCGTCATGAGTAGATTTCAATCTAATCCAGGTGAGAAGCACTGTATGGCCATTAAAACTACCCTCAAGTACTTACGCAGGACTAAGGATATGTTTTTAGTGTGTGGAGAAGGTGATCTCACTTTAGAGGGATACACCAAAGTGAGTTTACAGTCAGACAGGGATGATTATAAGTCCCAGTCAAGTTATGTGTTTATCTTAAATGGAGGGGCAATTGTTTGGAAGAGTTTCAAATAGGATACCACTGCTGATTCAACTACTGAATTTGAGTACATAGCTACTTTACAAGTGGCTAAGCAAGCTGTTTAGCTAAAGAGATTTATTAGTGATCTCGGTGTGGTGTCCAACATTGTAAATCAAATAGTGGTCTATCAAGATAAAATGGGGCTATTGCTCAAGCAAAGGAACCACAATCTCACAAGAGTAATGAACATGTACTTGGAAAATACCATCTCATTTAGGAGATAGTAGCCAAAAAAGATATAAGCTTAGAATACGTCCCAACGGATCAGAATCTAGTAGATGGGCTAACTAAACCATTGACTTAACTTAAACATGACCAGCATGTTAATGAGTATGGTATAAGGCACATGGGAAGATAGCTCTATTGTAAGTGAGAGATTGTTAGACATGATGTATGCCCTAGAGGCAATTAGGGAGATATATCTTTACTAGTTATAATGTACAAACAATTTTGAATTATTGTTAATAATAATTAAGGCATCTTCGTTGCTTATCAATGCTTTCTGTTTATTTTTGTATCTCGCTAGTATCTTATATGTTTAACATGTATAAGTGTATTGATGAGACAAAGTCCGTGATTATTTCATAGCATAAAAGTGCATGGACATAGTGGGAGCTATGTTGTGTGAGAATTGCACATACATTTTACTATGAAATGTTTAAATATCCCAATTGTGAGCACGGGATTTTGTACCAGCTCGCACGTTCAATGATGATGGCTTTTCGAGATTTTTATCCTTGGATCACACAATTTTCAATCATTTGATGATCTATAAATGGGAGTCTTCCATGTCTCTGAATTCAAAAAGTTTTTTCTAATAAAATTATTTAATTTTTTCCTTTAATTAAGAAATTAATTAAAAAAATATGAAAATACACAAAAAAATCTGAAAACATTGCGGAAAACCGGATCCGGAGCCTACCTCGCTGATATGTGGCGAGGCTCGCCAGACTCCCTAGCGAGGCTTGCCTCACCAAATCTTGGCGAGGCTCGCCAAATTTACCTGCCTTTATGGATTTTCGGGGTTTTCTCCTATAAATAGTCGGACTCTTCTGGATTGTAGGGGGCTCGAATTTTCAGAGAAAAATATGATCTTTAGAGGAAAAAACAACGAGAAAAAAACATTTTCTTTCAATTTCTCCTGAATTACTTGGATTGAAAATACATTTGGATCCCAACATTTAACTATTTTTAAATCATTCTTCTTCTACTTTTCTTCAAAAATCCTTAGATATTCTCGGGTCTAAAACGAATTTAGAACCCGAGTCTGATTATCTTTTGGATAAATAAACACTTATTTTCCAATTAAACCACAACTGAATGAAAATGAACAAGGAACGCTCCCAGGGATCATACAGAAACGACGAAGTAGATTCATGCCGAAAGTGTAACCATCTGAGTTCCTAGAATTGTGAATTCCGTGCTCATCGTCTGCTGCTTCTTCTTTCCATTTTATATGTGAACCTAGGAATTATTTCATTTATTATTATTGTAAATGTTGTAATTTTCTTCTTCATCTTTTATTTCTTTTTAATTCTTATCTTAGAATACCCCCACGAAGGGAATACAAATTATTCCTGGATAACAGACCTCACACTTTGTCATGCGGTTATTTTCACTAATAAAATCGACCAACATATGTGTAAATAAAAATGAACCATTTTTATTTAAAATAAGAACTTTAAACTGTCGATGTTTTAGTTAGGCAACACGGGCCTTCTGAAAATCAAATCGAACATATGTACCATATCTCGTGCTAACCTTTGTGGATGCAGGTTATATGTATGCCTAGGAATTTATTTTTCCTTCTGGTATTACAAATATTTTTGAGAAAATGTAATTAATAGATTAGGCGGGCGGTTGCATCCCCCGAGGTTTTGTAATTTTTGTAATCTTTATTTTTCCGCATTTACTTTCTGGATTTATTTACTGCTTCATGGATGGATTTATTGCTTTTCTATACGTGAACCATGTATATAAACTCCAAAAAATGACATTAGTGTGAATATGCACCATTAAGAAAATACAATTTTCTGTAGATGTAATATAATGTGATCACATAAGAAATAAGAAATTTATCCCTAACCCGAATCTCTGTGTCTTAGTGGGCCATCCCTCGGACATTAAACTTCACAGGACTCTAATTCCTGGAAAGAGCTAATCCAGGTGGCGACTCCACACTAAGAGACGGTGGATTCGGGTTTGACCTGATCAAAAAATGTTTTTGCTTTCTCTTTCAAGTTTTTTCCGGGTCCACGACCCGACATGAATTTATTTTAAAACACCCTGGTGGACCCGCCTCTCGTTCTGTGCCCTCTTGGCCCACCGCTCCGTGTTATCCTCTCATAGTGGCGACTCTACTGGGAATTTTTTAAAAACTTATTTTTTTAAAGATTTTAGATTTGGACAAGTGCCGAAAATTATTGATCACATTATTCCATTTTCTCTTAATTATGACATATTCATAATTTCACATTGTAATAGAAGGGATTAGCCCGTAAGCCTAAGGTACCCCTATTACCGCAAAACATTCTCTTGTATTAATCTGCCTCCCTAAGAAAAGATAGTACTTGAGCGGGTGGAGCACTTGTTGCCATATCGCATGTACCTCCCTCGTTAGAACCCATTTGGGGAGGGGCTTAGAGTGTATTTTAATGCAACAAGAACCTTCTACATCAACAACCCATTTACAAACCTCATGTAAATAAGCCATAGGCATTTTCCCTAAGGTGTTACGCAACAAACGACCATGCATTATATTTTCTTGCAGGTACTCTCCTTAGTATCTTCATGGTACTAAGATGAATAAAAATTAGGATGGAGACTATCCAAAAACCCTATGCGCGGGAGTTATATGGTTGGAAGAGTGAACATGACATGTTGTATGCTACGTGTTTACTATTTATCATAGTACAAATGCCATGCTAACCACGAATCTTAGTGCAGACACTTGAACGCGCACACACATAATGTTAACATAAGCATTTTCTCATGCCAAATCGGCATCACAAATACTTAGGGTTAGATGACACTTGATATCGCGTTACTCTAGGACAATATAAAACCACTTAGAAACATCATTTACCCCTTTTCAGCAAGATGTCCACTTGACATCCTGCTACTAGCCCGTACAGGGTAAACATATCTTTCTTTTACTATGTGATGTCCACTTGACATCCGACACTTAGCCCACAAGGGGCAATAACATATCCCAAACATCATCTTTGAGATATCCACCCACCATCCAACTCACAGCCCTTCCGGGGCAATTATACACACCAAAAGCCCAAATAGGGAAAATACCTACCCAAACAATTTCCCACATTAAAGGATATCCTAGTTGATGTCCTAACCTAGGCTCGCACAGGGCGAGCTTACTTCAAAAGTCTTATCTTACCAAATCTTCAAGGGTATACGCTTTATACCAGAATCATTCGCCCACATGAGGTAATAATTCACGTATCACCATATAGTGATAACCACACAGGCATCTGAAACTCCGCCCTAATTGGGTAAAATAACCAAATCATTCATTAGATAGCTACATACAGTAGTTGTTTTTGTGACATTAGGTTACGCCATACTACTTACCTAAAATAATTTTGACCTCCTCATTCCATGAGACCTAGTCATAATACGATGTTTCAAACTATTAACCTATTATCACATAGTAACTAGGTCACCTCACTTACAACACTCATATTACGATGTCACACAGACATTGTACAAATCTCAAATCCAACCCCCAGTGTTGGATTTTCATTTCCACATGTTTTCATCTTTACCTAGTGACTAACATGTTTGTTTCAAATGGATTGACATACATGTTATTTCACATCATGGCATGCTAACCCCTTATGAATGAAGCTATAATATTAAAAATTTCATGCATTTCCCACATCACAAATCATATACGGATCTTACATACACAGTCTAATCTTCTGCTTGTGTATCTTAGCTTAGAAAAGGCCTGCTCATCGCTTGGTTCGTGTTTCTCCAATCGTGGCCAGTCTGGAGGGGGTTCCATACACTAACTCAAGTGAGGACTCGGGTTCCGATTTAGATTCAGTTGAACATACATCTTTCATGGACAATCCACTAGAAGAAGGTGCAGGGGAGGATCACCTTGTCAGTACGGGGCAAAATTCTCAGCAAACACACCAGTCGTCGGTAAGCACTGAGATTGTAGCTGCCTTGAATACCTTTACTAATAGCGAATAGCTAGCATTGCTCATTCGCCAACACACCGAGGGAGCTCAGAATATGGTGTCCACCCAGGAGATCACCCTTAACAATTACAGTCCAATTAGCTGGCATGAAACAAGGAGACCTTCCACCTCACACATGTTGCCCCCAACTTCTGCTGCCTTTTATCAGTTTGGGGTAAGAGAAAGTTAGCTGAACCAGAATCAATCCTTCCCGAGATAACTTGGCCAGGAAACCTTCGTACTAGGACCTCCTTTTTATCAAGGAATGACCCCACAGCCTATTCCTAGCTGGAGTACATCGGTTGCCTCACAATTCCAAGCACTTCAACTACCCAATTTTACTGCATATCCCCAGGGGCAATATGGTTTCTAATGCCATCCTCCAACAACTAGGCATGGTGGAGTTATGGTAACAATTCTTGGCCACTCACGACCGCCATCTCATGAATCCATACTCGGCACAACCGATAATCAGTGATGAAGAAAACTTGCCCCCAAACTTCGCCATGCCGTAATTTGAAAAGTATGTGGGATCTGGCGACCCGCGCGCTCACTTAACACATTATCAAACGGTGATGAGAGCATTAAGGGTCAGCGAACGGATGATGGCTAAGCTCTTTGTTGTCACCTTGGGCCATCCAGTCAATGAATGGTACAGCCACCTTCCGCTGAACATAACTACTAATTAGAATATCCTTGCTTAGACTATGATGGGGCATTATGGTTTTAACTCTCAAATTGAAACCACAATGCAACATTTGGAGGCTAAAAGGCAAGAGCAGGGTGAAAGCTTCAAATCCTGCTATGCGCATTGGATGGCCACACGGGTCAGGCTTCGGGCTCGCTAAGTCTGTTGGAGATGATAACGAAGCTTCTAGACGGTGCACTGCCATCATACAGGAACAAGTTTGGATCAAACATCTTCTCGAGCTATCAAGAAGTGTTTGAGAAGGTAGATAGGATGGAGCATTTTGAATCCATGGATATGTTTGGGGGGCATTAACACCAAAAGATGATGATGTAATAAATTAGCTTTTAGCTACTTTGCCCATGGGGCTTTTGAAGTTTTGAATAAATTGAACTTTTTTTACTTGCTTGATATCCTATCAATGACATCACGCATTCTCATAAGCATATACATAATGTTTTTAGCACATGTGACACATTATAGAATGAAATTAATTTGGGTATAAATGGATTCCCCACAATTACAATAAATTCAAATGATTTAACTCTTGAGAGAAAGTGAGAGACAAATTAATGTACTTAGAAGATGCGTGATAGCATTTGCCTCATCCAACAAAGGTGTAAGATCAATAGAAAGATCTCCAAGCATGAAAAGTCCACCGACTAATGAATAATTCAAACAAAGGTTAAAAGGATCGAAGCCAAAATAAGACCAAAGTGTTAACAAAGAAAACTAAAGATAAACCACCAACATAATGCATGGTCAATGACTCATCCAGACTTTCCTCAAGCTAGATACAAGTTCTGAAATCGAATATGATTCAACGAACCCATGGTCGTCACCCTTAGGGAGTCATCCATGGAATCCCTAACAAGACAAACCCTAGGGGCAACCATTTACCAGTACAAGAGAAGGCTTTTCAATGATCGAAGCCCACGACATCATTTTATTTACAGGTAAAGACGATGCCAAACTGGGGCAAGACTATCCTGATAAACAAAAACCTCCATCTCCACATGAGGAACCTACAAACAAGATGATGGCCCACTCAAGCCTAGAGTCAACATTGCAATGCCACAAAAGCCTCCTAAACAACGGAGCATTTTTCGAGGCACCCCTGAATTTCTTATCAAACTCATTTCTTCCTCATGTTTTAATTTTTTGATTGAAGGGGAAAAAATTTTTGCTTCGCATAAACTCAATCAAATAATTAAAACATGTATCACAAAGTGTATTAACGTTACACCTTTTTCTCTGATTTATCACAGGAAGCAAGGCAACATCCTATTAAGGAAATACAAAATATAACCGAAGAAGGAAACGGTTATCTCAATGGCTGAAGAAAAAAATAGTCTCATTTATAAACTGAAGAATGAAACGGTTGCCAACCACTAAAGGGACGCCACAGAAAGAAATGGTCGACCGGCCCACAAGGGGCACCAAGTACCTAAGGGATTCTGAAGAAAAAAATTAACAAACTTATGAAGACACTATACCAGAAAGGAAAGCCTATGTTATCACTAATTGGGAATAAGAAGTCATCAACCACACCGGTCAGGTATTCTCTCTATCCCTACGCTCATTTCGTGTGATCATACTAGTTATACAACCAGTAATTATCACACGAGGGGTAGCTGTGAGAATGATATTATGTACCAGCTTGCATGTTTAACGATGACTGCTTTTTAGGATTTTTATCCTTAGATCACACAATTTTTGACCGTTCGATAATCTTCAAATGGGAGTCTTCCTTGTCTCTGAATTCAAAAGGACTTTTCTAATAAAATTATTTAATTTTTCTTCCTTTAATTCATAAATTAATTAAAAAAATATGAAAATACATAAAAAAATTCGAAAACATCATGAAAAACCGGATCCGGAGCCTACCTCACCAGAGAGTCTGGCGAGTTAGCGAGGCATGCCTTGCCAAAGCTTGGCGAGGCAAGCCTAGCCAGAATCTGGCGAGCCTTGCCAAATTTACCTACCTTTTTGGATTTTCGAGGTTTTCTCCTATAAATAGTCGAACTTTTTTGGATTGTAGGGGGCTAGAATTTTCAGAGAAAAATCTATTTTTTAGAGGAAAAAACAACGAGAAAAATAACAAAAACATTTTCTTTCTATTTCTCCTCAATTACTTGGATCCAAAAAATGTTTGGATTCCAACTTTTAAGTATTTTCAAATCATTATTCATCTACTTTTGTTAAAAAATTCCCAGATATTCTCGGGTCTAAAACAAATTTAGAACCCGAGTCTGATTATCTTTTGGATAAATAAACACTTAATTTCCAATCAACCACAACTAAATCAAAATGAACAAGGAATGCTCCCGTGAATCATACAGAAATGCCTAAGTGGATTCATGTTGAAAGGGTAAGCCTCTGAGTTCCTAGAATTACAAATTCCATGCTCATCGTCTGTTGCTTCTTCTTTCCATTTTATATGTAGACCTAGGAATTATTTCATTTATTATTATTGTAAATGTTGTAATTTTCTTCTTCTTCTTTTATTTCTTTTTAATTCTTATGTTTGAATACCCTCATGAAGGGAATACAAATTATTCCCGGATAACAGACCTCACACTTTGCCATGTGGTTATTTTCACTAATAAAATTGACCAACATATGTGTAAATAAAAATGAACCATATTTATTTAAAACAAGAACTTTAAACCATCGATGTTTTAATTAGGCTACAAGGGCCTTCTGAAAATCAAAGATGTATGCCTAGGAATTAATTTTTCCTTCTGGTATTGTAAATATTTTTGAGAAAATGTAATTTATAGATTAGGCGGGCAGTTGCATCCCTTGAAGTTTTGTAATTTTTTGTAATCTTTATTTTTTCGCATTTACTTTCTGCATTTATTTATTGGTTCGTGGATGGATTTACTGCTTTTCTATACATGAACCATGAATATAAGCTCACTTGATATCCGCTTTCCTCAAGAAAAAACTGAGTATCAAGACTGTTTAAACAATAAGCTCACTAAGCAATCAGATGAGTTGACTGCTGATGTAACAGCTTTGAAGAAGAAGTAGAATCCTCCTCCAGCCAATAGTCAACCTCTGAGTAACCAAACTCGCAATTCTAAGAGTAAGAATTCTTCTAAAAAGAAGAAAGCGCGCTAGCCCAAAGTAAAAATGGCGTGTGTGGTTTTTGCAAAAATGCTGGACATGCCACAGTAATGTGTAGGTATAAAAATGGTTATTATGATGAGTACGACTGGTCAAACTCAAGCATTGCTAACAAGGGAGGACCCAACTCAAAGGTATGGGTACCTAAGAAAACGTAATTGTTTTGCAGGTGAGCCTTAAATCCGCTGATGACTCTCAAATGTGGTAGTTGGATAGCAAATGATTAAGGAATATGAAGGGAGATGAAAGCCATTTCATCTCATGGGAGCATAAAAGAAATGGAAGTGTCAGTTTTGGAGATAACTAGAAAGGCAAGATTGTGGGTTGTGGCACTGTCGGTGTCTCTCCTTCAATCGAAGAGGTTGCTCTAGTAAAAGGTCTGAAGTTCAACTTGCTTAGTGTAGCCCAACTTTGCGACAAAGGAAAAAAGGTTACATTTAACTCAGTAGGCTATTCAGTAATTGACTGTAAGACTAGTTCTACTATTCTCTTTGCTCCTCGAATCAATAATGTATATATGATTGATTTATCCCTCGGCTCCACTAATGTGTATCTTGTATAATTCGTAGCTTTGACATAGAAGGTTGGGTCATATAAATATGAACATTTTGTCCAAATTGGCCAAAAAGTAATTAGTTGTGGGCTTACCAAGCATCAGCTTTGGAAGGATATACTATGCTCAGCTTGCCAGCTAGGTAAGCAAGTTAAGAAATTTTTTAAGTCAATTAATCATGTAGTAACTAAGAGACTGTTGGAGCTCCTCCACCTGGATCTTTTTAGCCCAGTTCAGCCAATGAGCATGGGTGGTAAGAGATTTTCATTGGTGGTTGTGGATGACTTCACGAGATTCACTTGGGTAGTCATGATGAGTAGCAAAGATGAAACATGCAAATCTTTTATCAAGCTTAGTTCCCAGATAATGAACGAAATACAAACTAAAACCATTAGAATCCGAAGTGATCATGGACATGAATTCGAGAACTTCAATTTTGAAGAATTCTGTTCAACGCATGGTATTAACCAAAACTTCTCTTCTCCTTATACTCCTCAACAAAATGGGGTTGCAAAAAGGAAGAATAGAACCATAGTTGAAATGGCTTAATCCATGCTGAGTGATAACAATCTACCAAAGTACTTTTGGGTAGAAGCTATTAACACAATGCGTTATATCTTGAATCGGGTTTTTAATTTACCCAATTCTAGAGAAAACACCCTATGAACTTTGGCAAGAGCGTAATCCTATGATTGGTTATCTCAAATCATTTGGCTATAGATGTTTTATTCTTAACACCAAAGAGAAACTAGGAAAGTTTGATCCTAAGTTTGATGAAGGTATCTTTTGGGGATACTCAATTAATAGTAGGGTATATAGAATATATGTCAAAAGAACAGGCCTATTAGAGGAGTCTATGCATGTGGATTTCGATGAATCTAACATTGCAGATAGACGTCCATCTGATGAAGATGAAGGAGTACCGTGGAAAGTGAATTAACTCAGCATGCCACTCTCTGTGCTACCCAACTCAGCACAAGACCCCTTACTGAGGAACTTAAAGATGATGATGATCTTTCTATCAACTTCAACGATGGTGAAGATCAATCTCCACCTTAGCATCCATTTTTAATCCTCTAGCAATTGATCCGAGTCTTCCAAGAGAGAATAGAGTTCAACGCAACCATCTGCTAGATAGCATAGTTGACAATGTTCATAATCCGGTGATGACATAAGGTCAGCTTAGTAGGATGATGAGTCATCTAGCCTTCATTTCATTGATCGAACCTAAGAAGTTTGAAGATGCAGAAAGAGATGATTTTTAGATGATCGTAATGCAAGAGGAGCTGGATCAGTTCAAGTGCAATGATGTTTGGGATCTAGTTCCAAAGCTAAAAGGGAAATCTATCATCAAAACAAAATGGGTATTAAAGAACAAGCTAGATAAAGATGGCTCTGTTGTCAGGAACAAAGCCAGGCTTGTCGCTCAAGGCTACAATCAACAAGAAAGCATCGATTATGATGAGACATATGCTTCTGTAGCCCGTCTTGAAGCTATTCGAATCCTTTGTGCTTTTGCATCTTATATGAACTTCAAATTGTTTCAAATGGTTATTAAGAGTGCATTCCTGAGTAGATTCATTCAAGAAGAATTCTATGTTAGCTAGCCTTTAGGCTTTGAAGATCCAAAGAATCCTGAACATGTCTTCAAACTAGAGAAGGCTTTCTACGGATTGAAGCAGGCTCGTAGAACTTGGTATGAGAGGCTAACCAATTTCTTGATCAGCAAAGGAGTGAGCACGAGATTTTATACCAGCTCATGCATTTGATGATGATGGCTTTTTGAGATTTAATCCTTGAATCACACAATTCTCGATCATCCAGACAACTTCATATGGGAGTGTTCCTCGTCTCGAAGTTTAAAAAGAACTTTTAATAAAATTAATTAATTTTTCTCTTTTATTCAAAAAATTAATTAAAAATACAGAAAATATAAAAATACATGGAAAATACAAAAAAGTCTCAAAAACCGGAATCGGGAACCTGCCTCACCAGAAGATTGCTTATGCAACCTAGCTAGAATTTCTTGCGAGCCTCGCCAAACTCTGGCGAGGAGCCTCGCGAGAATTTGTTTCCTTTTTTGGATTTCTGGGACTTTTCCCTATAAATATTTCAGGAATTTTTGGTAATCAGGACCGGGAAATTTTCAGAACAAAATATAGCTTTAGAACTGCAACCGATTTCGAAATTAAACAAGTATTTTCAAGATTTACACCAAGTTTCAACCACAAAAACTAAAAGATGACGAGGATAACTTTCTAAAGTCGAATAGATATTATCGAAGTGGATTTATTCTGTAAGGGTAAGCCTCAGAGTTCCTAGAACTACTAATTCCATGCTCATTATCTGTTATTCCTTATTCTGATTTCATCTGCGGGCCTAGAATTTTTATTATTCTGCTTTATTACGAATGTTGAATTTTTCTTCATCTATATTTTCCTTATTAATAGAGTTATATGCTAGAATACCCCCACGAAGGGAATAAAATATATTCTCGGATAACAACCCCCACTATTTTACCATGCATGTTAAAATGAGCAACCAACATGTTAATAAAATGGACAATTTTATTTCAAATAACAAATCCATTACCGCGATTTTTTTTCCATATGCCACACGGGCCTCGCTAAGGCCAAAATCAAGCATATGTCAATCTGTTGTAATATACCATGTGCTAACCTTTGTGGATGTAGATAGATTAGAATTAGATGTACGTTTAGGATTTTAATTTTTTTTTCGGGTATTGCAATTTCATTTTTTTGGGAAATGTAATTAATAGATTAGGCGAGCGGTTGCATCCCCCGAGGTTTTGTAATTTTTAAATCTTTACTTTTCGCATTAATATACTGCTTTATGGATGGATTTACCACTTTCATATATACCTAAATCATGCGTAATAACTCAAAAAAATGACACAAGTGCGAATATGCACAATTAAGAAATATGGTTTTCTATAGATGTACTATAACGTAATCCAATAAGAAATAAGAAACTTATCCTGAACTCGAATCTCTATGTCTTAGTGGGTCGTCCCTCGGATGTTAAGCCTCACAGGACAATAATTCCTGGAAAGAGCTAATTCAGGTGGTGACTCCACATTGAGAGATGGTAGATTCGGGGTTTGACCGTTCTAAAATGTTTTCCCTTTCTCAATCAAACTTTTCTTGGGTCCTCTATGATGTACTTTTTTAAACACCCCGGTGGACCACGCCTTTGAATTTGCTCGCTTTTGGTCCATCGTTGTCCGCTCACAGTGGCAACTCTGCTGGGGATTTTTCTAAACACTTGTTCTTTTAAAAGGTTTTATATTTTGGATAAGTGCCGAAAATTGTTGATCACATTATTCTATTTTCTCTTAATTATAACATATTCATAAATTTCGCATTGCAATAGAAGGGATTAGCCTGTAAGTCTAAGGTACCCCTATTACCGCGAAACTTTCTCTTGTACTATTCTGCATCCCTGAGAAAAGATAGTACTTGAGTGGGTGGAGCACTTGTTGCCATATCACATGTGCCCCCTCATTAGAACCCATTTGGGGAGAGGCTTGGAGTTTATTTTAGTGTAACAAGAACCTTCTACATCAATAACCCATTTATAAACCTCATGTAAATAAACCGCAAGCATTTCCCCTAAGGTGTCACCCAACGAACGACCATGCATTATATTTTCTTGCAGGTGCACTCCTTAGTATCCTTGTAGTACTAAGATGAACCAAACATAGGATAGAGACTAGCCAAAAACCCTACGCGTGGGAGTTGTATGGTTGGAAGTTGGATATTATGTGCTATGTGCTATGTGTTTATCATTTTTTGGATTCATCATGCATTGTACAAATGTGCCATACTGACCATGAATTTTAATGTGTATACTTGAATGCACACACTCATTGAATTATTGCAAAATTATCTTTGTTCTCATCACACTTAGGATATAGACGACACTTGAGATCGTGTCACCTTAGGACAGCATGAAACCAAGTAGAATCATGTATCATCACTTACCCATTTTTCAGAGTGACGTCCACTTTATGTCCAACTCCTAAGATAAACCTACCCAAAATATTTGCGCGATGCCCATTTTGCATCCGATTCCTAGCCCTTTCGAGGCAATTAGACATATGAAAAGCCTACACGAGGTAAAAATGGACATAAACCATATCAAAGGATATCCCAGTTGATGCCTTGACCTAAGCCCACATTGGGTAGACTTACCTCAAAAACCTTACTACTCACCTAAAATACCCGCTCACGAAGGGCAACAACCCATGCATCACTACATACCTTTTATAATGATATCCACTGACATCCAAGACCTTGCCCTAATGGGCCAAAAGGACCAAAACATTCATCTAAGTGCTACGCATGGTATTTATTTTTATACATGTTTGAACCACTTTTCATTAGGGTATGCCACACCACTTACCTGAAAATAATTGGACATCTTCATGAGATCTAGTCACAACACCAGTTCTCGAACTTTTGACCAATCACCACACGAGTAATTAGGTCACTTCATTGCATCATTTCCCTTTCACACTGTCCCATGGACAGAGTGTAGATCTCGAATCCACTAGATTTACTTAGACTAACAATTGTGCCTAATAGATCTCAGATCATGGTACATTAATATATTGTGTTTATAGCCACAACATTAACATTTCACGCATAGATCACGCATCATGACTTAACGTGCATTCCCTGACGATCTTCCTGTGTATTTCAGCCAGGAAAAAGCCTGTCTACTAAAGGACTTGGAATAGGGCTTCTTACCGATTGATCTACCTTTCTCCAATCACGGCTCATCAGGAAGAAATTCCATACACAGAATCTAGTGAAAGCTCAGGTTCAGACTCAGAATAATGCACTCCACCCAGTTTTAGTAATATGGCTAACAAACAAGAGGAGAATGTGGTAGAGGAACAAAATCTTGGGGCGGGGCATAACCCATAGGTAAACCAATCGACGATGAGCATCGAGATTGCTACAGCAATGAATGCTTTCACTAACAGCAACCAGTTTGCATCGATCATCAACCATCACACCAGGACAGGATAGGCTGAACAAAGGGCAAGTGAAGTGGGGCCTAACTTGAATATCAGTGGTACGGTTCTACCAAGGGGACCATCATATTCTACTTCTACATTTTCGACTTCCTATTAGTTCGGTTCGGGATAAGGTCAGCCCTAGTTTGGCCAAATAATGTATGATTTCACTTCTTAGCACAAGTTGGTGATCAGTTCTTCCCAGGGCAGCCGGGACAAACTTCATTTACACCTAGAGAGGTGGGGCTGCCATAAATCAGGCCCTCCTATAATTACATCCCATTTGTTTAAGGGATAGCTCAACCCACGGTGCCAAGATGGGGTGCACCTTCTCAGATGTTCCAAAGTCAGGGATAGTATAACCCAGGGATGTAATATGGTGGTTTCTCAGGGACTCCGAACAATATCCTCCAACAGCTAGGAATGGTTGAACTATGGTAATAGTTCTTAACTACCCATGATGGGCATATTGCATAGTGGCCGATGGGTACAATTTCGACACAATCAATAGCCAGAGACGAGGATACTTTGCCTCTAACTTTCACGATGCCCCAATTTGAGAAATACACGGGCAACACAGACCCTCGTGCACAATTGCACATTATTAGAACATAATGAGGGTTGTGAGAATAAGTGACTGCATGATGGCAAAGATGTTCATTGTCATACTTGGGAGCCCTATGAATGAGTGGTATAGTCACCTCCCGATGGATATAGTTTATGACTAGGGATGTCTATCCCAAGCCATGGTGGATCACTACGGCTTCAACACCTTGATGGTCACAACAATGTAGAACTTGGAGGTTGTAAGGAAAAAGTAGGGGAAAGTTTCAAGCCTTACTTCGAGAGGTGGATGGCTACACAAGTTAGGTTACAATCTCGCCTAACCTTACCTAAAATGATCATGAAGCTCTTGGATGGTGCACTGCCATCTTATCGGAAGAGATTTGTGTCTGAAACCTTCCACAGTTACCAGGAGGTATTTATTCGGGTTGAAAAGATAGAATGGTATGACTCTATGGAGGAGGAAACAGGATAACAAGCTGCTAAACCCTGTTACAGGAAGAACAACTCCAACCTAGTGTATGTGAAAGCGAAATAACCAGTAGTGCAACTGGTGCAAGAGGAGAAGGTAGCCGTTGTCAGGTTACTAAAAGAGGAGTATCATGGTATCTCACCATACACTGCTAACCTTGGGTTCTTGTTCACCAAGTTGAGGGAACTCAAACAGATGGAGAGCCGGAAAAAACATGTTCCTCTTAAGCCTGAAGACAAGAACAACTACTACAACTATCATGTAGAAGTGGGGCACCGCACGAACAACTGTAAAGAACTGTTGAGGGTTATCAAGAAGCTAGTAGATGACAAGATCATATATGAGCCTGCCCTTAAACCAAGTACTAAGACCAACCCTCTGCCAAATTTTGAGGCCAAAGTTGGAATGATTAACTCTGGGATAAGGGAGGAGAAGGTGCTGAAATGCATCTCTGATGGCTTGGGGGAGTT
>CATIWQ010684024.1:0-15227 GCA_949673415.1 Euphorbia schlechtendalii
AAAAACAATCAAAATAAAAAGGACGAATATGGCTTGGACAATATTTAAAAAGGTGAAATTATGTCCTTAATAAACCAAGTCTTATAGAACTATCTTCCCTATATATGCTGCATTTTGATTTGGAAGTTACTTTGGAATGTAAAAAAGGAAAAAAACAAGTCTTCTCGGTCAATGATAATTTATGTTTATATAAAACAACTTATCGTGTCTAATGCTTGGACAACTTGTGGCTAGCTCGTTTGTCGATGTCAATACAACAAAGCTTGCATTTAAAATATATGCTTTAATTGTAATTAATTTGTTGGATAATTATTCTCACAATTCAACCCGGACATAGAAAAAGCCTAACAGTTTTTCTAAGAGTTAGGATTCAACTAGTCAGTTTTACCGCTAGACCAACACGTACCCTTGAGTTTGCATTTCACATATATCAATAAACAATGTGTCTTTTTTTTTTTTTTTTTTTTTGTGTTTTCAATCTATTATGAACAATATATAAATGTAAATAATAATAAAAAAATTCAAGCTGTAATTGAAACTGAATCGAAAACTCTAGTGTAGAATAAACTAAATACAATTGTGGTTTGAACGGTAAAAACTAAAAACTCGATCACTTAATTAAACATGTATTCAATTCTATAACCCAACAAAGATTATATATTGTAAATAAAACATTTTAACCCTAAAAAAGGGCCCCCTGTAAAACAGTTATCTTTTAACTGAGTTAACTTTGCATGTCCAGCTAAAAGCAGTTGTAATAGGGTAGATTCAACCCTTTTTTAGTAATGGATTAACCTATTTTTAATTGTTCAACGGTGATGTAGCTCTTCAAGTGTTGGGTGGCCAACCGCCATTTAGCCACGCAACCTCCCTGTGTGAATATTTTCTTTGTTAAAACTTTCTACTATATTCTAGTATTATGAATTTAGTGAGGCTCTGTATACATTGTAGCTCACTGTCATTGACTCATTGTACATATGAAATCAGTAGTTTGATGTTCATTCGTCTAAACTTGTCTTAAATAAAATATTACCCCCCAAACTTTTTAAACTATTTCCTAGTTCTTAAATTTGAAAGAATTGTATCAATATATTCTTAAAAATTACATGCCAACTTCTTTCACTTCTCATATTACATTTTTCTAAATCTATATTACATATGCGTTCATGGACCAATTAATACATTTTTTATAAGCTCAAACGGTTAAGGAAAACCTTGAGAAAGTTCAAAGATAGTACGAACCAAATTTATTAGTCCATATGAACCAAATTTAGGCTAGTAAAATACATTTACCCTTTTATGTTTAATGTCCCATTAACTAAAATGAGAAGGTTGGACTGGCCGTTATAGTCTCTTCATTATATGATAACATAAACGGTATTTTCGAACTGATATTCATATCATGTTATTTTTATGTCATTTACTAAAACTGTTAAGTTGCATAACTATCATACATAGCGGCGAATCCAATGGGATTGGGTTTTGTTCCATGAAATAAAAATCGAGAACTAACCCTAGCAAGGAAGCGAACTAGGTAGCCGTCTAGGGTCTCGAAAAAGCATAAAAAATTATATTTGTATTTATGTTGTTTTAAGGCTCCATAAATATTTACTTCTTAATATACAATTAGGTTCACAATTTCATAAGCTTAAAATATACAATTTTATTTAGGATCCTATAATTCTTAAGGTCGATCCTGGTGGTCTGACATTCGTTACTTGAATATTGAACTTGTTCCAAAAATCCAGATTTCCCCTTGAACTTTTAAAAGTTCTAAATATCCTTTATAAACTTGCAAAAAGTGCACCACTTTTTTTTCTCAGTACCATGTGTTAGCTTTTCATCGTAAAAGATAAAATCTAAGAAATGCATATTTGAAAAGTCAAAACCAGAATCAAACATGTGACATGAAAGGCATTCAAAGAGGTATATGGAATTTTTGAAAGTCCAGGAACATTAGATTTTTTATGATAAGTTTAGGAAGTAAATGATGCACTAACTTTTAAAAAATAAATTATAACTTTTAACCTATATAGTTTATATAAATAAAAATATAAGTCATAAAAAATACTTGTAAAATTGTTTATAAAAAAAACTTAAAAACTAGTTATTTCCTTTTTTCAATATTTTTGTATTTAAAAATTGAGAGTGGTAGTTGAAAGAGAGCCGGAGAGGTGGTAGGTGATGATGGGGAGTGTCTCACGTGTCGCCACGTAGATTATTTAGCCACCAACTACAATCTTTCCTCACTTTTTCTTAAAAATACTCGTCATTTTTTCATCAAAATCATCTAACATAAATTTTCAATTAAATTTTACCCAATATTTTAGAATCTCATTTTCCATTTTCCACGTAATACTATGAATGATATTCTTGTCAATCAATTTTAACTCTATGTTTTCAAAATTATTTTGAATTCGATTTTCGTTACATTTGAATGCAGGACTTGGTAGTTATCAAGTTAAATTCGAATTCTTAATGAATTATAATACATGTCATAAATTTGATAGTAACAACAAAGTGGATTATGAAGGCAACAAAATCAATGTGTCCATCACTTAACTTCTACTTGATTATAAGTCAGTTATATCCAAAATCAATACTTTATCGGTGTCAAAAATTATCATTTTGCTCAACATTTTTTTTTATTTGTCATTTTCAAATATTAAAGCTAAATTTGACATTTTTTTCCTAATTTTTCCTTATATTAATTTGAAAAGAGATTAGGTATAAATGAAGTTGTAAAGTAATACTTAAGAAGAAAGAAATTTTTATGATAAAGTAAAAGAGATAAATTAATAATTTTAATAGTGTAATGGATGTTTTATTGATTTTGATATAAACTATAAAATGACAACTTTCGGCATCAGAGGTAAAAAATTTAAATCTACTAGTTATCTTGAAAAATTATAATATTATAAATTTTTTAATATAGAATTCACAAGCTCAACTTTTAGGTTTCACATAAAATTGAATAGGAGAAAAATAACTTGAAGAATGTTTGACGAACCTTGAACTGGTTAGTTAAATGCTAACAAGAAAAAAAATTGTTCACCTAAGCAGAATCAAAATTATAGTGTGCAAATTAGTTTTAATAAATTAAGTTATTGTCATATTATAATGGTTGGAGGTTTTTATTATCTACAAAGGAGACTATGATGAGTAAATTTTATCATTTTTCAAGCCATTATGAAAAAAATATGCATCACAAAGAGATTATAATTACAATGCAATATAATAAATTATAACTCCACAGATAAAATTCATAAAAATAAACTAATTGTAGAGAATTGTATAGCATCCTTGAAAGTTTAACTATATGCTTTTTCCCACAGTATTTAATCAATGTGATTTACGCGAATTTAATTCACTGATGTGCTTGTCAACAACAACTCGTAAAATTAGTTTAAAATCTTGAACTTATGGCATCATTTGACATGTATAATATATATTTGTATGCATGTTACTTTGCAGCCATTTGAATCTAAGCAAAAATTTATCTGAAGTTTTATTTTTATGTCAATGACCTTATTCTTTTTGAAAGATTTGTATGACATGATTTTTTACACGTGTATGATCTTTCTTTATAATTTAAATAATAATAGGGAGAGCCTAATAATTAGTAGTAGTAATCATAGAACAAATGTAACACACGAGAACAATATCGTATTAGATTTACAAAAACAATAAAATAAATAAATAAATGAGACCAATTCTTTTGGCTTGCAAATTGCCATTTGATTCTCACCAACCTCCCAAAATCATCAACAACTCTCCCTCTTTAATAACAAACCAAACTCTCCCAATTTCCCAATTTCCATTAATAACCATTTCAAAAATCTTTGCATATACATCCTTTTAGTAATTTAGTTTCCTCTTCAAAAACCCACATTGATTTAGCCCCTTGATCATCAATCAAAATCATCCATGGCAGCTAAATCCATGCTCAGCATTAATCCTCCCTCCCAAACCCTCCTTTACAATCGCCAATCAAATTTATTAACCATCCATTCAAAAACCCATTTCAGAATAGACCCAAGAATCCCAATCCCACAAATCAGAAGGCAGAAAATCAATGGGTCGAGGAATAGCGGCGGGTTGGTAGTTAAATGCACGGCGGAAGGGATAGGAAGAGGAATGTTCATGGGCGGAAACGAATCGTCCGGCGAAGCTGCGGCGGCTGGTGGAGTGCTGGGTTTGCCGGAGAGGTATAAAGTGGTGGCGCTAACGGCGTGTGTGATGTGTCTTTGTAATGCCGACCGAGTTGTGATGTCCGTCGCGGTTGTACCTTTAGCGGCGAAGTACGGATGGTCTAGCTCATTCCTGGGTATAGTTCAGGTATAGTTTTCTAATTTTTTTTTTTTTTTTTGAATAGTTTATAGTTTATACTTTTTATGGGGTTGGTTTTGTCGTTGATTAATCAATGGTTTCTTTGTTGTCACATATTATTTGTTGGGTGTTGTGCTTGTGTCAAATGAAACCGAAAACACGGATGTTAAAAAAAAAACCAAACAAACAAGAGAGAGATATTAAGGTAGTGTCAACGTATTATGTGTGGTTCGGCGGTTGGCCGCCTTTCAGCTTTTAAGTGGTATGCGGCAATTCTTAAGTAGGTTACTCGGGCGGACCCGGTTTCTCTTGCCTTTTATCTTAAAAAAATCAATTTAAGCCACTAGACCTATTCGTGAGTCAGGGTTACCCAGTCCGAGCCCGCTTCAACGGGCCGAGTCTGGACACTCGTGTTTTAAAAAATCTCAGCCCGAGATCAAACCCGTCAAAGTCCGAAATTTTATGGGTCGAGGTTTGGTTTTTATAAAAATACCCGAGCCCGGTCCGACAAATTATTTATTTATTTATTATATATTTATACATTAAATTATAATCATTTTAAGATTTTATATTTATCTTATTAAATTTTTATACTTGATTATAATAAATGTTATTAAATATTAGAAATTTTAAGTAAAAAATGCAATTATGTTAAAAATTTAAACATATTTTACTTTATTTTATGTTTTTTTATTTAGTTTAATAAAAAAATTTGATATAAAAATATGCAGGGGCTTGGATAAGGTTTGGGAATGACCTTGTAAGCCCGGCCCGAACCCGAAGTTCTAAAGTACGAGCTTGGGCCGGGCTTGGTTTCACATTTTTAATAAAAAGCTTGCCAAACTTAGCCCAGCCCGACCGACGAATAGGTCTAGTTTGCACTACATATTAAGAACTTCTGTCTAGGTGGGGTTTGTACCGGAGTTTATGATATCATTTTTAAGTCCAGTTTATAGTTACTAATAATTTTTTTTTTCAAGTATTTTGATCGACTAAATAAAAATAAAATGATAAATTCCATACAAATATTTCTAAATTTTATGTATAGTTACATTCTGTTGTTCAAATATATAATATATAGTTGAACACTTGAACTTATCATAGTCAAATATAGAAATCAATATGTTAATATGTAAACCAAACAATGGTTAAATATAATTCATACGGTAAATATTATATAAATAAAATATTATTGGTTGGGAAAAATTTTGTATTTTTTGAAAATTAAGTCCACTTTAAAATTTTGAACTTTAGCAGGTTCGGGGGAGGTTTGGGGGAATGTTTTTTTACCGAATGTGCATGCTCCATTTATGGAAACGAATATGGGTCGAGTGGGTACCTAACTCATGAATACAAATCTATTTCTTAAGTTCCAAAGTGTCAATTCTAATCACAAAGACATGTGGAATAAGTAATCAAGCCGGTGTTTCTCATTACTTATGCTAAGGAGCTTTTCTGAAAAGTAAATCAAACTTACTTTTTTTCCTTCACCCAATAAAATTTTTTTAAACTTAAAAAAGTAATACGAAATATTTTATCTGTCTGATTTTTAAATTAAAATCGGCTTACGGTAATCTTTTAAACAATAATTTGAAAAAATCAAGTAATGAACAGATACCCTAACACCATCTTAAAAAAGTATATCAATAACTATAAATTTACTAGGAGATCAATTCATCAGATGAAATTATAATTATTGAAAAATAAAAAGTAAAAAAAAATATATTCGGTTTTTCTGATCATAATTTACGTGGAAATTATGTCTACCTATTATATAAATAATTGGCTTGGGTTGAGCTGGGTGGATAAGTACACTTTTTGAACTTTCAAGCGAGAATAATGTAAGCATATTAATTACCATAAAATTATCCATTAATAATAAATGAATTATTGGCTAAGTACATATTTTTACTTCATATCACCTTATTACAGTTTTAAGAGAGTGCTTATGATTTGTTATAAGTTGGTCAAATTAATTTTATAAATAGCGGAATTCGCATGGGATGATTTATAAGGGAGTATTTCTCAAAAATTTTACTTTTTAATCTTATTATTGTATTTGGTTAAAATCACAATAGCCAAAAAGCTGTCTTTTAAGTTACTTCGAGTAGCTTCTTTTTTTATTATAGTTGAAAAAGTAAAACATGAAAAGTACTTTTGTAAGGTTTTTATAAATTCAAATTAATTTATAAGATGTTTTCAGTGACGAATTCAGAAAATTTTTTATTGTGGTGTTCACATATAAACATCAAAATATTTTAAAGAATAAAAGTAATTTATAAATTTATGAAAAAAGTTAAGAAATAATAATGGTTAATAATTCTTTAGTGAGCAATAAAATTATAAAAGAAATAGTAGCGTCAAATTTATAAAGATATATAGACATTTAGTAAAAAAATGTATTTTTCTAAGATAAATGTGTAACTTTAATATTAATATGAGGTCCAACATTAATTTTTAATGAGTCCAAATACAGTTTACCAGTAAATTTATACTACTACTTCAAAAAAAATGAGGTCCTTGGATCCCATATCATTATATGTGGCTTCGTCAATGGATGTTTTGATCACATTATAATTTTTGATAAAAACCCTCCTAAATCAAGTCAGATAAATGCCATAATACTTTAAATTAAACAAAATGTGCCAAAATCACGTTTAGAAAAATTTTAGAGAGGCTAAATATGTATTGTCTTTTTGCTGGAAACTGAGGCAATTCGGCGTTACATCTTATCCTCTTTCATCTAAGACAAATTTATAGCTTGTGGGGATCTAATTCAGTTCAGACCACACAACTGACAAAGTAGTAGCCCTGTCCTATTGTAGAGGGGTCCTTTTCCTATTTCTCAAGTAAAAAATGACGTTTGCTGATGGCTAGTTTGGTTGACAAGTACATGAAAGGGCTTGCCAGTTACTATCATTCAATGAGTTGGGATAACTCTTTAAACTTAGGAAAAAGGATTCTGCAATGTTGAGGGTCAAATAAATATTACAGTAACGATGTTTCTTATCTCTTCTAATTATGGTAAAGAGGGTGAAAAAGGTACTTTCAGTTCATATTTTTCATTTTGAAATGAAAGGCAAGGATTGAGCCAACATTATTCTAATGTTTGACTTCAACATTAAAGAATCTTTTTCCATTTAGAAAAAAGTCTGTCGATTCACAGAATTTAGTTCTTTAGATACTATATATTTAAGTGCAGTACGGATTTAACTATTTAATAGAAAAAATTACAAGTTTATACAATTAAATTGACAAGCTTGAAACGGGTTCGGTTGAGTTGAAAACTCCGACCTAGTTTGGCCTGATCTAATTAATAAATCAACCAAGCTTTAATCTCATATTAGGTGGGTCAGTTACATGGATCTGATATCATGAAACTTGATCACATGTCAATTTCTCATTAATGTTCTCATTAATATTCAACAAGCGCATAACTTTGGAAATAATTTTCTTCCATGTAATCTTAGGTCTACTTCCCCATCTACGCTTAAGTGGGCTCAGGCTGAGCTAGGGTTGTTAACGAGCCGAACCGAGAACGAACAGACCTGGGCTCAGCTCGGCTCGTGAATGAAAATATCCGGGCTCGGCTCGGGCTCGTGAAAAGCTCGGCTCGAGCTCGCAAGTTTGCGAGCCTAAACAAGCCTACTTTACTTGATTAAATTCTTAACTATATTTTTTCAAATACAATATTTTGACAAAATAAAATTCAAATATATGATCCAAAAATTAAAATAAGGTACGAATCAAAAACATTTTTGGAATAAACATTTGGTTACATAGATCATAGAGTCATAGACTACTTAGAAAATACTGATAAACTAAATCAACGATAAAATATAATAATCCTAAGAAATTGGAAGGAGAATTTCTCTTGCGGGTATCTTCATCATCATCACCCTGAAAATAAATACAAAAATGATATTAAAATCATCATTTTCCTAATAATAAATTAATGTAAATTAACAAGTATTAGTCATTATAATTCTTTTTCACTGATTTTTTACTTAATACTAATCCACGAAGGAACAAAAAAGAAAACAATAGTACTAAAACTATTGCAAATTAAAAGTTTGCCCAACACATAGGCCATGAGCAACAGTGTACCTATAAATCTAATAAATATACAAACAAAAACAAAAAAAAGCAACATAATATTTTTCCAGTTGGCCTTATGCTTATCATGTTTGTCCAATAGTATGCACATCAATAAAAAAACTACAAAAAATTAGATGCTAAAAGGAAAGGTCGAACCTATTATAGTGGTGCGTAAGAGGAAATGTCGACAATTGATGTTAAATTCCGTTCAAGAAGAGCAACATAGAATTTGAAAAGTCTAGGATAAAAGTAGAAGATAAAAAGTGCAAGAGAAAAGTCATAAATGAAAGGTATATAACCGGCCATCTTTTAGATTTGGGTTAAATATATGATTCATTTTTTAATTAATAAATAACGTTATTATAATAAATATGGCCCTTAATCATAAACCAAGGTTGAAGCCCATTATATTTAAAATTAGATTATGTATCCATAAATATAACAACATATATAATATTATTAATATTATATATATAAGGTAGAAAAATACGAATCTGTTCACGAGCTCCTTAGAAAGCTTGGTTTGGTTTATTAATATCTCGAGCCGATCTCGAATTCGAGTTGAGCTTCATCGAGTTGAAGTCTGGTCGAGCTTTGATCGAGTCGAATCTCGAACTGTTTGCGAGCCACCGAGCTTGTTAACACCCCTAGGCTAAGCCTTGAAACACTTTTTAGGTATCTAATTTAGCTTGGTTCACATAACTGATGTATGACGAAGTAATGAATTCTTTAGAGCATCTCCAATTGTACTTCAGATTTGAAGTTCCGGCTATTTTGAAGCATGATCCATCTCTAACCCTACTTCAAATTCATAATTTATAGAGTAATAAGACATGAGATGCTTCAAATATAAACTATTTCATGCCTTACTCTATAATTAAAGATGAATATTTTATTATTATTTTGACTTTTAATATTGTTTTATTAAATAAGAATTAATGATAATTTTTATATGTTTTAAATAAAAATTAATAGCATTAAATATAATTAAATTTTATAATAATATTTTTTATTTGTATATAAAATTATGATTATATTAATTAAATTTGAATATAGACAACGAATTTTAAAATTAGATTAACATAATGTTCAATTACATTACATTAGTATTATGTTCAAATGCAACAAATTGATAAGTTTATTATGAATGTATGTTGCTACTCAAATGAAGCTTATTATTATTAGTTTATTTATTAATTTTTTATTTCTAGAAATATATATAAAGTATACATAAAAAATTAAATATTAATTATATTATATCTTAAATTTATATTTGTCATCTAACATGAAATATATATTAAAGTTGAATAATTTTGTTAACTAATAATAAGAAGAACATAATGTTATAATAATAATAATAATAGTAATAATAATAATAATAATAATAATAATAATAAAAAATAAAATATTGTTTGATGAAATGAATCTTTCTTTAGAGTAGAAATAGAGAGTAATGAGTTGGAGTGAATTTACCGTAACAACTGTAAATATAGTAAATACAGTTTAAAGTAAAGAATATAAAGTAATGAATTGGAGATGCCCTTAGAAAGAATATGCGACGGGGAATCCTTCCGAGAATATGGGAGAAATGACAAAGAAAAATGTCACGGAAAATAGAAAGATGCATCGAAATTTATCTCACGGGGTATCTGTATGCAAAAATCAACTAGTTTTTTAATTTTGTATTTCAAATTTAGTGACATAAATGATCTACTCTCATTTAAAATTTTGGTTAATAGTTAAACCATAGTAACAGAAGAAACTGAAAAATTAGTCACATATTATATCTCACATTTGGTTTATTGGCTTGCTATAAATCCAGGAGACTAATGAGAATTTAATGATGTGTTGCAGTCTTCGTTTCTGTGGGGATACATATTTTCGTCGGTAATCGGAGGAGCACTTGTCGACAAATATGGTGGAAAAAGAGTAATGGCTTGGGGAGTTGCATTATGGTCTTTGGCGACACTTCTAACTCCATTGGCTGCAAATCACTCCACGGCTAGTCTTTTGGCCGTTAGAGCCTTCTTTGGACTTGCCGAAGGCGTTGCTTTGCCTTCTATGACCACTCTCTTATCAAGGTACCTTTAGCAGTAATTCCGTCAGTATCACTGAAATTGTCGCTAATATGAGAACAAACTATTGCGACGAAAACCACTCAAAATTCCGTCGCTAATGATATTTATGTTTGATCAGGTGGTTTCCGACCAACGAAAGAGCCAGCGCGGTTGGGGTATCGATGGCGGGATTTCATCTCGGAAATGTAGCAGGATTGCTACTAACTCCGATTATGTTAGCAACCATTGGAATTTCAGGCCCTTTTATTCTGTTTTCATCACTTGGCCTATTATGGCTATCAACTTGGGCACATGGCGTCGCTAATGATCCGAGAGACAGCTCTTTCGTCACTAAATCAGAGCTGCGTTTAATACAAGCTGGAAAACCCGATTCTCCTCCAAACAAGCCCCAGCTTCCGCCTATACGCCTCCTCCTCTCGAAATTACCTACGTGGGCTATTATTGTTGCAAATATTACTAACAATTGGGTGAGTATATTTTTCATAACCGAATCCAATCCTGGGTCATTTTGATCTTTCAACTCCGTTTCCGGTTCATTTCACTTTTATTTCACGTATTAAATGGGATCAACTTGCTCTGAATTTTCAGGGTTACTTTGTTCTTCTATCATGGATGCCAGTCTATTTCAAGACTGTAAGTACATTTTCCTTGATATGTATTTTTCGGGTCAAATGATGTTTTTTCGCTTTCGTGATCGTTAAATTCCGAAGGTTAGTGAACGATGTAAAGCAATTGTTGAACACAGGTATTTAACGTGAACTTGAAGCAAGCAGCTTGGTTTAGTGCAGTGCCATGGGGAACAATGGCAGTGTCTGGCTATGTTGCCGGAGCTCTTTCAGATTCTCTAATCAAAGCAGGCTACTCTCTTACGCTAGTCCGGAAAATCATGCAGGTAATCAACACCTTAATCTTTCTTTTAAAAATTAAGTACTTAAAGATGGAAGGGGAACTGTAATCAGAGCTAAACCTAGACCACCGATTTTAGGCCGGGCTTTTCGGACCTTTTCTTACTAATAACATCAACACAAGCTTGGTCATGTCCTCATTTAGAGCTTTGGGCCGAGCTGGATCTACGAAGTGACAAGTTTTATACAAATATAGGCAAATCTCACATATAATTATCATCTACATTGACGTGTGTGGTCATGGCTCGGGTATTTATGAAATAACCAAACCCAATCCATAAAAAATTTTAGCTTTCGTGGGCTCGTGCGGTGACTTTGTAAAAAAAGCTAGTGTGAAAGCCCGACTAAAATGAGCGGGTTCGGGTAGGGCATGATTTGCAGAATCAACCATTGAAATGCTTGCCAGGGTATGCTGCCCAATGTTTTAAAAAGCTTTAGGCATTATTCGGGCAGCTAGGGCTTCCGGGATCTCTATGGGGATTAATCGGAGCTAAGTGGGGACCAGTCATATTTGTGTTTTTCAATTTATTAATATTTAATAACATATAGTATAATTAATTCAAATGAAATTTTATTGGACTTTTGAAATCCCACCTAGACGGCCCCTAAGGCCCATTTTTTTAATAACAAGGGAAAAAATATCAACTCAAAGAAAATCCTGATATGTCCTGCCTAGGACCGCTCGACCCTCTGAAATTGCGGCAGTGCTCCGAAAAATCCCGCCTGAGTCCAATTTTTCAAAACATCAATGCTGCCTGCAATTCACCGTTCGCTGTATTGTTCATCCCTGAACTATACGTGAGCGCAGAATGTTTCGTGCAACATGACTTCTGGAAGAACTTTAAAATGACAATATTTTGCTTATACTCATTAATTAACTGACATGTAACGGTGAAAATTGCAGTCAATTGGTTTCATTGGGCCAGGGGTGGCATTGCTTCTGCTAAATTACGCACAGACACCTGCCACTGCTGCATTATTCATCACAGCTGCGCTGAGTTTAAGTTCTTTTAGCCAAGCTGGCTTTCTTCTCAATATGCAAGTAAGTTCAATACATTCATTGGTTAGTAATTGTTGCTGGATATTGTAATGCTTCTGAAATGATTGACTTTTTTCCCATTGATTTGACCAGGATATTGCACCTCAATATGCAGGATTTCTACATGGTAAGTTCATCGTTTAGCAAAATCGATTCGTTCTTAAGTTGGTTCGGTTTGTAGGATTAATTTGATATAATATAGGTAAAAGGAAATTTTTTAGGCCATGTGTTATAATCGGTATGTTTATATGGTCCATTTGTGTAATTTTACATGTTATTTATTTGGTGTTTGGATACAGGTATAGCAAATTCAGCAGGGACATTAGCAGCAGTAATAAGCACAATAGGAACTGGTTATTTTGTGGAATGGCTGGGTTCTTTTCAAGCTTTTTTTACTGTTACAGCTGGACTTTATTTCATTTCTGCCATTTTTTGGAATTTATTTGCAACTGGAGACCGAGTTTTCTGAGATTTTTTGTTATCAATTGGAAATCCAATTTTGTTATAGGGACCAAACAGAAACTTTAGCCTTGTATAGTGTTCAGTATTCTTTTGTTTGTTTCATTAAATATCTTCAGGAGTTTTATGCTTTAGATGTCAACATATTTAGGAATTGAATTGTAATGATGCAATGTAAACAAGTACATTAAGTTATGTTTAGTGTAAGTTCGGAATTAGTTAACTATCTTTTTTTTAACCAGACAATAAATTTAAGTGTTTCACGTTGACAATTAAACAATTATTTTTAATTGTTTTTGTACAAAAAACATTAATTATATTAATAATTAGGGAAATGGTACAGTGATATTGTTTTGAGAAAATTACTATATTTCATCCTTTATCATCATTGAATCAGTAGTGTGAAAATTAACCCAATAATTAAAATGACAAAATAATGATAATTTTGTCAAATACAAGGTCCATAATAAAACCAACAAACATGTAAACAAGTTCAGTAATATCATGGTAAGAATTGTGACACCAAACAAAATTTTTAATATCATTTTATTTAAAACAGGGGTTTTTAGGTTAATGTTTAAGGTACAATATATAAATTTCACCTAAACTTTTATTAAATTATATAAAATCTCTCTCAAGATTCAATTTTATATTATTATGTAAAAAATGTTTCAAATTTCTTTTTTACACTCTAGATATATAATAAGTATATATCAAGTATATAACATATGTGTTAAAACAGTTTAAGTGAAGTAGACGACAACATGAATATATAGTAGATATATTTACATGTATATAATAGGAAATATAGTAGAAATATAACATGTATATAGTGTAAATACAGTAGACATATAACATATATATAACACATGTCCATATAATAGATTTATAACAGGTATATACCATAGCGTAAAAATGTAAAATCAAAACATAAAAGTGTAAAAATATAAAATCAAAACATAAAAAAATATAAAAAAGTAAAATGAATTCTTAAGAACGTATTTTTGTGAATAATAAACTCTGACGAAAACAAAATTAACAATTCTCTATAAAATAGGGGTTTTTATGGAAATACCGGAAAAAGTCAAAATAATTTTAGGTCATGCAATGGTGTAATTTTACAAATCTCACATTTTAAGTTTTGATTTTTTCAAAAAACGTGAATTTAAATTTTGGTTTTTCAAAATACGTGATATAAAAAAATCATCGATTTCGGGTATAATATTTATTATACCAGGTATAACAATTATTATACCAGGTATAACAGCTATTATACCTGGTATAACAAACATTATACCTGGTATAATGACTGGTATAATAGTCATTATATCAGGTACAATGTTTATTACATTGTTCGAATATGAAATTTGAAACCAGATCTTAAAAATCGCATTATCTTCAATGATTTGAATGTTTCTTTGAAATTCTTTGTTATGTTGACTATTATACCTAGTATAATAATCATAATAACTGGTATAATGACTATAAATCTATTCAAATGCGATATATGAAGCTGATCTTAATACTTTTTTAATTTTAAATTATTTTTTGATAAAATTGGTTTGCATTATACCAAATATAATTACATGATCTGAAAATTGGATTCTAATGTGAAATATGACACTCGATGTCTATAATGACCATACACTATTTAAATGCGAAACTTGAAACTCAATCTTAATACGTTCTTTATCTCCAATTATGTGTATATATTTTTATATTACTCATTGTACTGGTTATAATGGTTATTATACCAGGTATAATAGTCATTATACCAGGTATAATGACATGATTCAAAAAATAGGATTAGAATAGAAGCTGGAAAAGACTTAAAAACTAGCAGACTTATCAACAACCATACCACAACTTTATACTAAAATCATCCATGAAAGCTGAGAAAAAGTTCAAAAACACAAAATCCTTGAATGATATTGTTTCTCTCTATTTGGACGCTCATCTAATTGAATTGCTTCTCGATAGATCGATAAAGATCAGATCAATACTTCTTTAGATCATAATTGAGAAAGTTGCATCTCTTGAAATCCCAACATGATCTATTCTCCTCCATTTTTGCATTCTATATACAATAAGCCATCACCGAAATAGAAAATAGAACTGAAAATTGCAGAAAAGCGAAAAAAACTTAGCAAACACAAAAACACTGAAAAAAAGAGATCTAAACAACTGAAATTTCCAGAAAACTCAACTGAGATCGCAAATCCAAATCTGAAACTCAAATCTAAATCCAAACTCAAGGAGATAGATCTAAAAACAACTGAGATTGCAAATCCAAATTTGAAACTCAAATCCTGATTCAAA
>CATIWQ010684085.1:0-14480 GCA_949673415.1 Euphorbia schlechtendalii
CCAATAGATGACTCCTCGATTACCAAGTATAGAATTAATGGTTTCCCGGGCACTGGTGGGTGGAGGACTAGTGGGTTTATCAAGTATTGCTTAATTTTGTCAAAAGTAATTTGACATTGATTATTCCAAATCACTGGATGGTTCTTCCTTAACAACTTAAGCATCGCTTCACAAATTGTGGTGAGCCTAGCGGTGAATCCACTAACGTATTGTAGGGATCTTAGAAAGACATGGACTTTAGTTTCCATTTTCGGAGCAGGCATTTCTCTGATGGCTCAATTAGGGTCCATTTCAATTCCTTTCTAACTGGCTATGTGGCCCAAAAGTTTTCTGGATATCACCTCGAATATACATTTCTTCGAGTTCAGACGCAGATTGTACTTTTTGATTATAGAAAGAAACCTATCCAACACAGTTGGGTGCTCTTCTCTGGTGTGGGATTTGACAAGCATATCATTTACATATACTTCGACCTCCTTATGGATCATTTCATGAATCAAAGTTATCACAGCCCGCAGGTATGTTACCCCGGCATTCTTCAATCTAAATGGCATCATCTTGTAACAGTATACACCCCATTCTGTGATGAATTCTTTCTTGACCTTGTCCATTATAGCCCTTAGGATCTGGTTGTAACCTGAAAATCCATCTATAAAGAAGTAAATAGCTGCTCTAGCTACGTTGTTGACCAAAACATCTATGTGTGGTAGGGGGAAGTTATCCTTCGGGGAGGCTTTATTCAGATTCCTAAAATCTACACAGACTCAAACCTTACCATCCTTCACAACTGGGACGATGTTGGTAAACCATGTCAGGTATTCGACTACTTCCAAAAACTTGGCCTCCATATGCTTTGCTAATTCTACCTTAACCTTTTCTGCCCATTGTTCGTAAGATTTTGACTATACTCATTCCGATAAGCTTATCTTCAGTAATGGTGCCAAAAACCTTGTTCCCCACTTTTCTACTAATAAGATAAAAGTTCTAAATATGAACAGGTGTTATCAGTACCACTTATCAAATAGAAAAAATGATGACTACTACAAGTATACAGTTGCAATGTTGTTTTAAAAGATATAGATCCCACAGGGAAGGAATTTCGTTCTAAGGACCAACTAGAGTTACAGAACAAAAGAAATAAGATAATTTGCATTGGAGGGTTTGGATGATAGATTGATGAATAGATAAATGCATGAACAGATTAGAGAAGATGTAATCTATGTAGATATTCACTAAGAACAAGTATAGTAGAGAAAAACATGCAAAATCATCAACAAGATTTCATACACTAGATAACTTCAACAAACACGGTTCTAAATGCCCAAATATTCAATAATTCACTGCAGAGCAACACATGAAATGAATTTTCTAGATCTAGAGTAAACGAATTATGACACTTATAAGAAACTGGATAACAATAATACTATGCTTAGTACAGGTCACTCTCACATAGCCATATTTAGCAAGTTATCATTCCAAAAATGGTGGCTCATTAAATAGCGTTATAATCATAGATCCAGTGACTATACACAATCTTGTTAACCCCGAAATCACTCTTAAAGTTAACTCAAAAGTATATATCTTGATTAATATAAATGATGCAAGATGAAATACTTGTTATGACACATAGACATATCATAAACTTCGAATTAGAGAGTATAAGTAGAAAACAAAGTAAATTTGTAAGGTATGTAAGTGAAAGCTAAAGTTGATCAAACTGTATCCACTCTTTAATGGGAGTCATCAATTCCCGTAATTCTTGTATCTACTTTGAATGCAGTTTCGACTAGTACAGAACCTCCGCTAGGATGCTATTCTTTGTGAATATTGAACAAATGAATGTTGAAGAATGAAAACTTTTATTGTTAAATGCTTTGCAATTACACTCATACAACAATCACTCGAATTTGTGGAGAAATCTAGTGATCAAAATAAGAATCGAATCACTTATACATTTTTCTCACTAACACTTTGAAGTAGCGAAATCTATACAATTTCACTTTCTACCATACATGGACACTACTATACATTTCCCACCGTGCATGTCACCATATCCCACGAAATTGGTTGGATGTGAACCCTATTTATAGTGTGCAAATGGTTGTGTCTATCCAAACGAAGAGTTGTGTCCATTGGCAAAGAATTGCATCACTTCAATGTGATTGGATGCAAAGTTTTATCCTTATCCATAATAAAAAGGCACCTTTTTGTAATTGGTCTACTTCCAAAAGGTGTCTTTTCATCTGGTAGTTAATGGTGATTGATGGCAGTTGATCGTTCTTATCCGGTGTTTGGTAGTTGGGAAGAGATATCCAATAACCATCACAAGTCTCGACCGCAAATTACATGTCACGATCGTGAACAATGGTTGGCAACTTTTTGTTTATGAAGGGTGATAAGTCACGACCGTGAATGGATGTCACAATCGTGAACAATGCTTTTCTTCATAATTCTTCTTTGCAACTTTGTCGATTTTTTACAACTTCGATCCTGAGCCAAATCTTTGTGTTCCATGCATCTTTTTGCACCTTTTTCACTCTTTTTACATAGAATTCCATCTTTGATCATTTCACTCCCAAGATTCACCTAGTTTCTGCACTTGGATAAAAAAAAAACTACATACCATGTGAAATCTTTTATATGAAGTATAAAATGACTCTAAACGATATCATTTTATGATTAAAAATATCATGATAATAAGTGTAATCATACACTTATCACCCATTCAAGTCTTAAGCGGCGTAACTTCTTCCTGACTGGTGTGAGCATGAAATTTTACTCTCGACTCGCGAGTTCAATGATGAAGCTGTAATATTTTTCCCCTTTAGCTTTTGTACATTTTTCAGGGTCTTGAAATCATCTGGAAATCATCGACCTTGTTTCTTTGGGCATCTTCTTCCTTAAAAAGCCCAAGTTAATAAGAAAAGCCCAATCTGGCCATGCAATGTCATTAATGGAATTGCAATGCCGTTAACAATATTGCCTAATATCGTTAATGACATTACAGCGACAGTAGAACCAAAAGTGCACTTTTTGCACTTTTCAGCCAAAAAGTAGATTTTTGCCCACATGCTCGGACTTTTTCTACACAATACAACTGATACACCTTACCTAACCCTTGTCCATCCAACATTTGCATTTGGATTGAGGAAAAGTCGAATAAAAAAAGCAAAAAGAAAGGTGGCCTATGATCCTAAGTTGATTTTTGATTGAAGGGGGATCCCTCTTTAAAAGGAGTGCTGAGTTTCAAAAGGAAGGGGCTCACATTTAGCAAAAAAAACATAGAAGAAAGTGAGCTTAAGAGAGAAGTAGTGTTCTTTGAATGTTCCTTGGGTTTTTAAGTGTTTAAAGGCTATTTAAGTATCTTCTTGATAACTAAATAACCATCTTTTAACTTGTTTTAACCTGTATTTCTGGAACTTGAGAGTGTAAGTTCATGGATAGGGCATGAACTTAGGTTAACTTAGATCATTTAGGCAAGTTTGAGATTTAGTTCACTTGTTTTGGAAAGTGAGAGCTGAAGTAAACTTGAGGTTTAGAGTTCTTTTAAGACATTTTCCACTGAGTTCTAACTCAATAGAACTTGGCTTAAGTGTCTACAACATGCATTTTCACTCATTTAGACGTTTTTAATCTTTAAGTCCGTTTTCGGTCATTTTCTGAATTTTTTAAGTTTTTGAAAGTCTAAACTCAAGAGAAGAAGGATTTCTACTTCCTTACTTCATCTTGTTAAGACTCACATTCAGGGAGTTTTTCCTCCCTTCAAACAAAATACCTTTTGTCACTTTTTCCAATGAAATCTCAAACTGAACCAAAGAAATGAGGAGGACTTTCTGGGGATTTCCGTGGACCTAGAGAGGTGGATTCACGGCAATGGGGTAAGCCTTTGAGTTCCTAGAGTCGTACTTCACTTGTTTGTATCATATGTATGTGTTTGGTATGCGAAAATGTAAAATGTAAACAAAATAGAAAAATGTCTATGTTTTGCCTCTGCAATGCTGTTAACGGAATTGCGATACCGTTAACGGCACTGCAATACCATTAACGGTATTGCTGATGTCATTAACGATATCAGTTTCCAAGAAGAATACAGGCAGAATGTTCATATAATTTCCAGATTTTGACTTATGTTCAAGAGGGTCAGCGGTGACCATTAATGCCCAAAACCTGAGTTTTTAAGTAATATGATGCTTATATGTGAAAGTTTTACGAACCCGAGATCTTTTCAAAGCGAGTTTGGATCGTTGAAGTCAATTTCCCGTTATCGGGATATTATATCATCGACTTTAACGATTTCCTCTTCGAAATGATTTTAATAACGCCATGATTTACATTTTTTAACCTAGATTTATTTTCCGTCAAAATTATTCTGAAGTGTGTTAAGAAACCCCGATGAAGGGAATTGAAGTTCCAGGATAACCGACCCGACAAACATTCGCATGTGGCATTTTCACTAAAAATGATTAAACAACTTATGTGTATAAAATGAACCTATTTTTATGAAAAAGAAATTTCAAACTCCCCGATGTTTTAAATTAGACCGCTCAGGTTTCGCAAAAAAATCGAAACAAACATACTTGCAACTATTTGTGATGTGCCATATTTGTGCTAACCTTTGTGGATGCAAGTAGTTTAGGTTAGATGTATGTTAAGATTTAATTTCCTTTGGGTATTGCTTTTCATTTCCAAATCAAATGTAACATTCGTTAGATATCGATGTATTTTAGGCGATTGTATCCCTTATATTTCGATGTATTTAGGCAATTTGTAAAACCCCCAACCCAATGATGTAATTAATTCCCATAGACTAGGCGCATTTAAATTTCCCACGTATTTACTTTTAGCAATTTACTTACTGTGTTATGCATGTGCGATAAACTAAAACATAAACTGAAAATACCTAGTTTATTTCAAATATTATAAATGTAGTTTCTATCAACTATAATTTAACTCAAATGATGACAAAATAGGTAACTCATCTGAACCCGAATCTCTGTTCTACGGTACGGATTAGGCAAACAGATCTAAGATGTACTAAATTTTCCCGGAAGAGCTGATCCTGGTGGCAAAACTATAACATAGACTAGAGATTTAGGTCTCGGGTCTTTTAAGCTTGAAAATCACTTTTAAGTGACTCATTTTCTCTCTCTTTTCAACACGCTTTTTTGGTCCAACATCTAAAAATAGTTTTCGGAAACTCCACGCCCCGTCTCCGGGGGCCAGAGCCTCGTGGCGACCGCATGGGTCGAACATTTTCTGCTCACAACTGGTTTGATCCGAGGGTCAGTTAGGATGTGATGTTCTACAATCTGTCTATCCACCCCAGGCATGTCATCGTATGACCAAGTGAATGCTACCACATGACATCCAAGTACATTTATAATCTATCTTTTTTCATCAAGAGTTAAATCATTGGAAATTGTCACCATTTTGTGTGACTCGTTTGTACCCAAGTTAACTTCATCTAATGACATGTCATGTATGTTAAAGACGTTATGCGTATGATCACATGAATGCATGGTGCTATTTGGCAGAACACCAAACAAGTAAGCAAAATCTTTGTATTTCATTGAGTGGGCCTCATAGGCAAAATTGTCAAAAACATCGAAAATGTTCAAAATTACATCATTATTTTCTTCCTCCACATACGGAGGGTCTCAATTGTCATGATAGGTGTATCATGGACTAAATCTTCTTCTAGCGTGGCCTGAGCTAGCTTCTCCGCCAGGAGTTTGACAGTGTCAAAACGCAGCGACTGCATCCTCAAGCGCCTCCTCTTTCTCAGGCTCAGATAGGACACTCGATCGATCACTCTTAGTTATGGTCCTTTCTAGGGCAAAAACTAGCTACTCCTTAGGTGACATGGGTACTTCTAGCAGCTTAATCAGTTTTCCAACCGCGAAGTTGAAAACATCGTTGAAAATCTCGAAGCCTCTGGCCTTTTCCCCATTCAAAAGCAAAGGCTCAGGCTCCCCTAGGTATGCATTGTTCCCTTCGACCTCACAGACGCTCACCATATTGTAGAATAGTGGCCTCTTATACTTATACATCTTCTAGTTTGGGGCGAAGCCCAAACCTAGTCCAGGTGTGACCAGAAAAGGATCGATGGCTTTGATGATTCCTTGATGGTGTTTACCCAATCCTCTTCCTAGGAAAAATCTTTGTTTCTTCATTAGCACCTTTAAGCTCCGTGGGAAAAAACGGTACCCCTTTGGAGCTCCGCGCTCTTTCTACTTCTCTTCGGTGGTCACTATGACCCTGAACCCTTGTACCACTCTTTCTTCAAATGTAGCGGCTGCTATGACTGACTCCTCATCTGCCTCAATAGTTACTAGTTGCCCATTATGAATGGGCTTGATCTTCTAGTGTAGGGTAGATGAGACTGCCCCTAACTCATGAATCCAGGGTCAACCTAGCAGTAGAGAATATGTTACTAGAATGTCAAGTACCGTACACTTAACTTTGAAGGTCTCCCCTTCTGCAGTGACCTCTTCTTCAAAAATCCTGACCACTCCCCTCTTGGAATCATCATAAACCCAAATTATAGTGTCAGACTTTGCTAGCATGTCTTCTTGCAGTCCCAAGTGGGGTAGGACTTTAAGTGGGCATAGGTTGAAAGCTGACTCATCGTCAACCATCACACAGGGAATCGCTTGATAAAAAATTTACACCTTGATAAAAGTGCCCTGTTGTGTACTCCAAGCTCTCGCGGTAACTCTGACTGATCAAAAGTTATAGTCGGTAGTTGGCGGGAGTAATCCCTTCCCCGATCGTAATGTACATTTCTACTACTAACGTCGTGGGCGTTGCATGCATCTCCATTAGCCTTTTCACCAGCCCCATCCTATGCCTTTGAGATATCTCAAGCAACTTCCAAATGTTGTATTTTTGTTGAACATCTTCAGCTGGTTCACCAGGGGATTGACATCCAGTTCATCTTCATCTACCTTCGGAGGGAGCGATGGCTCGGGTTGCTCCTTGGCAATCTCATCGGGAGTAGAGTTGTTGAGCTTTATGGCTTCCTCCTCTAGATAGACCCTGCTACTATTGGTAACCCTTAATACCCCTTCTTCTATCACCCTTGTCTTAGTTGAAGTCACCCATGATTACTGGTCATAGCCATCATCAGGTTTGACCCGAGATCCTTTCAATTGGTAAGCGTCTAGGTTGATTAGTCTCTTTCGTATACGATAGTCTCACCTTCCACTGAGACTCCATCATCTACTTTCCTCTTTCTCTTAGACTTGAGAACATAGTCATCCAGATCAATTGGTACCCGCTCTAGTGTTTTCCTAGAATCTACTTCTACCACGTCTCCTCGGGACTCGACCCTTTCTCCTGAGAAAACTTTGGCCAATAAATCTTCCTCCATGTTTTGTCCATCGTCAGTTAACGCGTTCACTCCTGGATTGGACCTTGATAGCATTTTAAAGATTGAATTGGCGGGTATCCCTGACCCTACTATTAGAACGTTACGAAGACCCAATACTCATTCTCTATCAAGATGATGTGCATGACATGACAGCTCATCAAAACACGGGATTATCAACTTAAACAAGTGGTAGTAGTACCAATTGCTTGCTCCTTCTATCATCAACTGAACACTAGCTTGTTCGGTTGGTCTTGTTAGCATAACCATATAAATGAGCATCCACCGCCTTAGATATCTCATGAACGATTCATTATCCCTTTGTTTACATGCAAAGAGATCTAGCATGCCTTGCTTCGGTGGTTCCAGGAACAAAAACTCCGTCTGGAACTCTGTAGTGATACTATTCCATGTGCTCTTCACCTACTCTGATTGTAATTCATACCATTGGCTTGCTACTCCTGCCAGAGAATAGGGGAATAGTTTCGCCATCATCGTCGATGAAAGGTCTTGCGCCTGGCACAACGTGTAAAACTTGAAAATGTGGGAAAACAACGTGTCAATCCCATCAAACATAGACATACCAGCCAAATTAAATTTGGTTCTCGAAACTTCCTCCCAATGCATTACCTATCGATTACTTGACTGCACCTTGAGAGTTTCCATAACTTCATTTAGGTCTATTCCTGATCCAATTGCCATCAAGTACTGGTTGTCCCCGCTAAGTGTTGCTTCTCTTGACAAAACCCACCCTACATGAAGCAACGTAGGTTTCTTGTTGGTAAAAACCAACATCCCAGCTAGGTTAATAGCAGATACTTCAATCTTGCCTCTGAATCCTTGGTGACTTGATTCCTGCTCTAGCATCCTCAAAACATGATCTAGATCAATTCCTGTCCTAACCACCATCACAAATTCCCCGAACTTTTGAACATGCACTTCAACACCTTCTTTTCCTCTATCCTAGAGCTGATCATTCCCACTTTCACCTCAAATTTTGGCAAAGGGTTTGTCTTGGTGCTAGGCTTAAGGGTTGGTTCATGAATGATATTGTCTCCACCAATTTCTGAATGGCCTTCAATAGTTCTTCGCAGTTGTTTATTTTATGCCCCACAGCTACATGGTAATGGTAAAAATTGTTCTTTATCCTCGGGCCTGGGAGGAACGTGCTTCTTCAAGCTATCCATCCGCTTGAGCTCACATAACTTGGTGAATAGGAACTCGAGATTGCCCGTGTAAGGGGAAATGCTATGATATTCCTCCTTGGGTAACCTAACAGCAGCTACATTTTCTGCCTACACCAACTTAATCGCAGGCTGCTTCATCTTAACCTACACAGGGTTAGACTCATTCTTCTTAAACCAGGGCTTACTCCTTGGCTGCTCTGCTGTCTCATCCATAGCATCATAGCGCTCCATCTTCTCAGTTCTAACGAACACCTCATGGTAGCTATGTAAAAAGTCTCTAACCCAAGCCTTTTTCTATAAGCTGGCAATGTGCCATCCAGTAGCTTCATAACCATCTCTGAAAAGAATTAAACAATCCTGCAGCCTAACCTGCATGGACATCCAGCTCTTGAAGTAGGATTTGAAATTCTCACCCTGCTTCTATTAAACAGCCTCCAAGTTTTACATCGTGGTAATCATAAGGATGTGCAAGCTATAATGATCGATCATTGCTTGGGATAAACGATCCCAATCATAAGTTATGTCGATAGGAAGATGACTGTACCACTCATCAACAGGACTTCCAAGAGTAACGATGAAGAGCTTGGCCATCATTTGATCACTCACGTTCAATGCCCTCATCACATTTTGATAATGCGTAAAGTGGGCATGAGGGTTTGTTGTGCCTATGTACTTTTTGAATTGAGGCATCTCAAAACTTGGTGGCAACATATCCTCGTCTCTAGCCGTTGACTGTGCCGGGAACATACCCATCTGCCCTTACACAAGGTAAACACCATGGGTAGCCAAAAATTGCTGCCATAGCTCTGCATTCCTAGTTACTGGAGGACATTATTCCTAGCTCCCGAGTAACCACCATATTGACTTCCCTGATTGTACTGGCCCTGAAATATATAAGAGGGTGCATTCCAACTTGGAATTGAAGGCCGAGCCATCCCTTGGATGAATGGAATGTAGCTGGAGGAAGGCTTGTCAGCCTTGCTGCTCTTGGTGCAAAAGCTGTTTGACCTGGCTACCCTAGGAAGAACTGGCAACCAACTTGTGGTTGAGAAGCGCTTACAAAATCATACGCAGCTTGACCAACTTGTTGTTAGCCTTGCCCCGCCCAGAATTGGTAATAGGTGGGAGCGATAGTGCTGCGGACTGGGAACGCTATGGTAGAAGAAGATGGTCCCCCAGGTATAATTGTACCACCAACATTCAAATTGGCCACTCCTTCATTGGCCCTCTCTTCTAGCTGCCCGGACCTGGCATGATGAATGATGAGTGATGCAAACTGATCACTATTTGCGAAGGTGTTCATAGTAGTTGAAATCTTGATACACACCGATGATTGGTTTATTTGCGGATTCTGTACCGCCAAAAGAGTCTTTTCCTCCTCTATGTTCTCCTCTTGCAAGTTGGTCATACTACCAGTCTGAACAAAACCGAATGGAGTGTGCTATCCTAATTCTGAACTCAAGTCTTCACTAGAATCGATGTATGGAACCTCCTCCAGAGTGGTCGTGATTGGAGAAATGTGGAGTAAGCAGCAAGAAGACCTATTACAAGCCTTCTCGTGGACAAGATTTTTCCTAGCTAAGGTACATAGGAAGATCATCAGGTTATGCATATTAGATCATGATGCGTGGTTGATTAGTGAAGTGTTTATGTTATGGTTGCATACACAAAGGGTTAACGTGCCATGATGCGAAATAAAAATTATGTTTATTAATCAACTTGAAACAAATGATGTTAGTCATTAGATAAGATGATAAAAAATGCGTGAATGAAAGTCCAGCCTTTACGGGTGGGTTTGAGATCCGCACACTCTCCGTGGGGCAACGTGACAGGAATGATGTATTGTAAATGTGATGAGGTGACCAAGTTACCTCTGTGGTAATAGGTCATTAATTTGAAATTTTATATTAGTGGCTAGATCTCATGAATTGAAAAGGTTCTATTAATTTTGGGTAAGCAGTGTGGGTATCATTATAAAAAGGGTATGCGGTGATGCATGAGTTATTACCCTTCACGGGTAGATAGTTTGGGTGAATGGAACACCTCGGATATTGGTAAGGTAGGGTTTTTTAAGTAAGTTCACCCCATGTGGGCTTAGGTTTGGATATCAACTAGGATATCACATGATGTGGGGAAATATAGTTTGAGTTTGTATTTGCCTCGTTTAGGCTTTTAGTGTGTATAATCGCCCCGGGTGGGCTATGAATTGGACGCCAAGTGGGCATCATGCAAAGATTTGGGTATGTTTTCCTTATATGGGCTTAAGAGTCAAACATCATGTGGATGTCATGCTAAGAAAGGGTAAATGATGTTTCATGATTCTAATCGGTTTCATGCTGTCCTAGGATGACACAGTCTTAAGTATAAACTGATCCTAAGTATGTGCGATACCAAATTGGTATCATGATGATGAGAAGATGATATGTTCATTTTATATTGTTAATATAATGAGTGTGTGCATTCAAGTGTCTGCATTAAGATTCATGGTTAGCATGGCACATTTCTACAATGCATGATGAATCAAAAGCGGCAAACACATAGCACGTAGCATACAATATCAAACATCCAACCATACAACTCCCGCACATAGGGTTTTTGACTAGTCTATATCCTAAGTTTGGTTCATTTTAGTAATGCGAGGATACTAAGGAGCGCACCTGCAAGAAAATATAATGCATGATCGTTTGTTGGGTAACACCCTAGGGAAAATGCCTATGGCTTATTTACATGAGGTTTGCAAATGGGTTGTTGATGTAAAAGGCTCTTGTTCACTAAAATACACTCCAAGCCTCTCCCCAAATGGTATCTAACGAGGGAGGTAAATGCAATATGGCAACAAGTGCTCCACCCGCTCAAGTACTATCTTTTCTCAAGGAGGTAGATTAGTACAAGAGAAAGCTTTAGGATAATAAGGTACCTTAAACTTATGGGCTAATCCCCCATGTTGCAATGCAGTATTAGGAATATGTCATAATTAAGAAAATATGGAATAATGTGATCAACAATTTTAGGCACTTATACAAAATCTAAAACCTTTTAAAAAAAGTTTAAGAAAAATCCTCAATGGAGTCGCCACTGTGAGCGGATGACACGAAATTCAATGGGTTGAGAGCGCGCTGATTATAGGCGCGGTCCACCTAGGTGTTTTTGTGAAAATAAAATATCAGGTCGGGGACTCAAAAGGTTGTTCGCAAGATTTTAACTATACTCGTTCTGATAAGCTTATCTTCAGTAACGGTGCCAAAAACCTTGTTCCCCACTTTTCTACTGATAAGATAAAAGTTTTAAATATGAACAGGTGTTGTCAGTACTGATTATCAAATAGAAAAATGATGACCACTGCAAGTACACAGTTGCGATGTAGTTTTAAAAGATATTGATCCCACTAGGAAGGAATTCGATTCTAAGGACCAACTAGAGTTATGGAATAAAAGAAATAAGATAATTTGTATTGGAGACTTTGGATGATAGATTGCTGAATAGACAGATGCATGAATAGATTAGATAAGATGTAAACTGTATAGATATTCCCTAAGAACATGTATAGTAGAGAAAAACATGCAAAATCATCAAAAAGATTTCATACACTAGATAACTTCAACAAAGACGGTTCTAGATGCCCAAATATTCAATAATTCACCGCAGAGCAACACATGAAATGACTTTTCTAGATCTAGGGTAAATGAATTATGACACTTATAAGATCCTGGATAACAATAATACTATGCTTAGTACGGGTTACTCTCTCATAGCCATATTTAGCAAGTTACCATTCCAAAAATGTTGGCTCCTAAATAGTGTTATAATCATAGATCCAGTGATTATACACAATTTTGTTAACTTCGAAATCACTCTTAAAGTTAACTTGAAAGCATATAACTTCATTAATATAAATGATAAAAAATGAAATACTGGTTATGACACATAGACATATCATAAACTTTGAAATAGAAAGTATAAGTAGAAAACAAAGTAAAGTTGTAAGGTATGCAAGTGAAAGCTAAAGTTGATCAAACCGTATCCACTCTTTAATGGGAGTCGTCAATTCCCGCAATTCCTATGTCTACTTTGAATTCGGTCTCGACTAGTACAGAACCTTCGCTAGGATGCTATTCTTTGTGAATATCAAACAAATGAATGTTGAAGACCATAAACTTTTATTGATAAGTGCTTTGCAATTACACTTATACAACAATCGCTCGAATTTGTGGAGAATTCTAGTGATCAAAATAAGAATCGAATCACTTATACATTTTTCTCACTAACACTTTGAACTAGCGAAATCTATACAATTTTCTCTTTCTATCATACATGCACACTGCATATCACAAAAATGGTTGACTTTTGAACCCTATTTATAAAGTGCGAAGGGTTGCGTCTATCCAAATGAAGAGTTATGACCATTGGCGAAGGGTTGCATCACTTCAATAAGATTGGATGTAAAGTTTCATCCTCATCTACAATGAAAAGGCACCTTTTCATGATTGGATCTCTTCTAAAAGGTGTCTTTTCATCTGACAGTTGATGGCAGTTGATGGTGGCTAATCGTTCTTTTCCGGCGGTTGGTAGTTGAGAAGAGTTAACCAATAATCGTCACAAGTCATGAGCACGATATATGTGTCGCGATCGTGACTATTGGTTGGAAATTTTCTACTTGTGAAGAATGATAAGTCGTGACCGTGAATGGGTGTCACAATCGTGAAATGTGTTTTTCTTCATGATTTTCCTTTGCAACTTTGTCGATCTTTGATAGTTTCGATCCTAAGCCATTTCCTTATGGTCCACGGATCTTTTTGCACCTTTTTCACTCTTTTTACATAGAATTCCATCTTTGATCATTTTACTCTCAAAATTCACATAGTTTCTGCACTTGCATAAAAAACAACATACCACGTGAAATCTTTTATATGAAGTATATAATGACTTTAAACCAAATCATTTTATAAGTAAAAATATCATGATAATAAGTGTAATTATACACTTATCAAAGGTTAGAAGAGAAAGCGAAAAATATTTTAGCTTGGTCAAAACCCGAATTCGCCGTCTCTTAGTGTACAGTCACCACCTGGATTTGCTCTTCCAAGAATTAGAGTCCTGTGAGGCTTAACGTCTGGGGGACGACCCACTAAGACATAGAGATTAGGGTTCGGGATAAGTTGCTTACATATTGGATGGCATTAAATTATATCTACAGAAAACCACGTTTCATAATTGTGCATGTTTGTACTTATGTCATTTTTGTGTCTATAATGTATGATCAATGAGCATGCCGAAAGTAATAAATTCATACATAAAGCGATAAATAAATGTGGAAAAGTAAAGATTACAATTACAAAATATCGGGGGATGCAACCTCCCGTTTAATCTATTAATTACATCTCCTCAAAAAATAATTGAAATTGGGATTCCCGAAGGAAAATAAATCCTAATCATGCATCTAACCTAATCTACCTGCATCCACAAAAGTTAGCATAGGGTGTAGCACAACGTTTACACGTATGTTCAATTTGATTTTGGCGAGGCCCGTGTGACCTAAATAAAATAGCGGAGATTGAAAATTTCTTGTTTAGAAAGAAAACAATTCATTTTATTAACACATTGGTTGCTCATTTTAATTAGTGAAAATACTCGCATGGCAAAAATATGAGGACTGCTATCCGGGAATAATTTCTATTCCATTCGTGGGGGAATTCTAACAGGATTCTTCATAAATTAGTAAATTAAAAGAAATAGAAAAGAAGAAGGAGAAGTATTACATTGATAAAATTACATAGTAAAAGAAGATGGATTAATCCTAGGCCAACATGTAGAATAAAATAAAGCATAGAAAACATGAGATAAGGCAACTCTAGGAACTTAGAGGCTTACCCTTTCGACGTGAATCCACTTTCGAAGTACCCACTTGATCCTTGGGAGCTTTCCTC
>CATIWQ010684127.1:0-12158 GCA_949673415.1 Euphorbia schlechtendalii
GAGGGCTGCGAGGGACCCTCGCGGGAATCCCCGCGAGGGTCGCCTCGGACCCCCCGCGAGGGTCGCTAGGGACCCTCGCGGGAATCCCCGCGAGGGTCGCCTAGGACCCTCGCGGGGAGGCCCCGCGAGGGTCGCTAAAGACCCTTGCGGGAATCCCCGCGAGGATCGCTTAGGACCCTCGCGGGCAGTCCCCGTGAGGGTCCCTTAGGACCCTCGCGGGCAGTGCGGGCTGCCTCGCGCAGCTTTGCGCGAGGCTGCCATTCGCGAGGCTGTCTCGCGCAGGCTGCCTCGCGCAGCCTCTTGCGAGGCTGCCTCCACGCGTGATTTTTTTTTTAGTTAAATAATTTAAAACTTCCGAGGAGGATTCCCATATGAAGATCTTCGGATGGTCGAAAATCGTGTGATTCGAGGATAAATTTCCCGGAAAGCCGTCATCATTGAATGGGCGAGCTGGTACAAAATCCCGTGCTCACAGCCGCCAATCAGTCCCGTAACTTAGCTATGTTGGTCTTGGCTCGCTGCTGGTCACCCATCTCAGTTTGCAGACAATCTCACTCCATGCTCGTAGAAATATGTGAGACAAATCAATAAATCAAAACATTCATACATATAAACAAAATAACATACATATATACATACATAATCATACATCATTACCATCATGCTACTATTATTTATGTGAAAAATAAAATTTAATGCAAGATCTTACGATGGAAAGCATGTCTTGGGCTATCATGAGATCCCAGGCTGAGAATAACATGTGAGCCATTTGCTCCGCCTCAGTAATGGGCACTTGCACAAGGAAGGTCAAAATCGCAAATTAATCATCTTGTCCAAAATCATAGTCCTGAAGGGAAAAAATCCATAGCACTCACGTGGGTGGTGTGAGCAGGATTAATGCTGAAAGGTAGGGTAGACTTTGACAAATTCCTCAGCTCCTCTCCAGCGGCCATGTCATCATCATGAAAGCGATGTCCAACTCATTACATAGGATTCCCTCGATCACTCTCGAAACCGATGTCTCTCCTGCTAGCTCCTGAGTAGGCTACGATGAGGGGACTCTATCCCTTGCTCCCTTATCCCATCGAGTCTTAGGCTCCTCGTGGATCATGTGCTCAACATACCTGGCCTCTGCTTGTAGGCCTACCACAAGAAGAATGAAAGTTAGTTCACGTGACTAAAATGTGCAAAAATGGATGCAAAATCAAAGGAAATAATGATTACCCAAAGAAAAGGCATCAAACTCCTGGACCTAGTGGAGCCAAGAGACCTTTTGTTGAAACCTGATGCTACTTAATCTACAAAGCTAGCACTAAGGGCAGTCAGATTAGTCGTAGCCATAAGAGGACCTCCCTTTGGTCCCATGCCCTCAACTCTAGCCTCGAGAGGATAGTCCACATCATCCCCGTCGGTCCCGTCACTAGGAGCATCCTCGATCACTAATTCTAGGGCACATCATCAGGTCACTTCCTCGGGTAGGGAGGAATCAAATGTGCCATAAAGTCTTGATATCAATGGGTGACCAAAGTTATCCTCTGCCCTCAATGAAAAGTATGAAGTCATCAGTCTGGAGTAGGTAGGGCTAAAATAATCTAATGGGCACACTTAGTAGAACCCTCCTCCTAGTGGTCCTGCTCATCCTCCATGTCCTGATCCTCTTCCCAAAGTACCACACCTACAATTAGGGGCACTCAAGGAGGAGGTGATGATCATTAACCTCTCACTAGATGGTTCGATTATAAGCTCGATCAACTAGGGATGCCCAGGGATCCGTGCGAATCTGAAACAAAAAGAGTCAAGTCTGAATGTCAAGTATGCGGAAAATAAAAAAAAAAGAAAAAGCTTTAGAGAAGGAATGAGTACACAGCTACAGCAGAGGCATCTGAGGTGCTCTCTGTACCATGGATAGTTATCCACCCTATCGATCCAGGGAGCATCCAATAAGAGATAAAATGGGCATCTACCGACACAGCACCCACCACCTATGTGTAGACCTGTTCATCGGGTAGGCCGGGCTTTTTAATCAAAATAATAACCCAAGCCCAACCCAAGCCCATACTTTAGAATTTCGAGCTTGGGCCGGGCTTGGGTCAAGTTTACAAGGTAATTCCCAAGCCTAGCCCGGGCTCACGAATATTTTTTTTAAACTTTTTTATTAAATTAAATAGAAAAAATATAAAATAAATCAAAATATATTTACACCAAAATCCATATACGTCCTGCCTTCAACTCCTATATTGGGCATCCTACCTTCAGTTCTTTCATCAGGTGTTTAGTGCAACAGTCCAAGCCATAATATATCTGGTCTAAGATGGTTATGCACCAGTTCCATCAGGAGATGGAATCTACTCCAAGGGAGACAACACAATGTAGTTGTGCTGGTTGCTCGAGATGGGGAAGAAGAGGGTGGAGAGGAGGATAGCGATGAAGGACCGAATGAAATGGGAAGCTCCTCGTCATTAATTTGATTTAGGCAATCCCAATGGGTTATCACTCTGCTATATGGGAGTTGGGCCCATGTTAGAGGTTGAACGCCTATCAAACTCTCTATCATGGTCCTAACAACCCTGATATAAGGGAAGTGATCCATGAACACATCAAATTAAATGGTCCTCCAAATCCATCACAACCCCGTCGTCGCAACTATATCTGAGGTGGTGATAGTGACCTCCCTGATGGGTAGATGAAATGTATGGGTGGTCTCTCTCCACCTCTGAATTAACCGTACAACGATAATATGGCTTAGTCCCTTCAGGACTGGAGGAAGAGCTCCAATCAATGGGTCAAACCCCCTGACCTCTATCACCGCTACAAACCTTTGATTCTACCTCGCAACCGCCTTGGCTTTGATCCGCATCCACCACTCCCCGTATCTATTGAGCACGCCAATAATCTTATAAGACTATATCTATAGAAATCACGCCAAAACACGATAAGTTATTGCATTCATTCCCATTTTAGGGTGCATTAGATTCATAGTAATATATTTAGTTTAATTAAAGTATATTCAATTCATTATCTAGGCTTAAAGAAAAATTCATTCATTTAAACTTAAGTCATCTTTTAAGTTAATACTTTATTTCAATTCAATTCTTTAATTCCATTTAATAAAAACTAATAAAAATTTACCCAGCAAATTATATTTTGATCCCATTTTTAATTGAAATTTGCATTTAGGGCCCTTAGCATTTTTTCCCCGCATTTCTAGGGGTTATAACTTGGTACCGGCTTAAGGGTTAGGATAGTATCAACCTGACCCTTGGGTCTCCCTGAGGGACAGTGCTGGTACCAGCATTGTCCTTCGATGTACCAATTGGATCGGTACCAACCCTATGGCCGGGACCTATCTAGACCAGTTTACCATTACGACCCAAATACCGATGCTAAAATGGGGGCAAAACGTCCCCATTCAGTTTTTCCACTTTTCATGCAATTTTACGATGTATTTTCATGCATAATTAGGTCTAATCTAATATTCATAGCACTTCTAATCCTACATTCATATTGAAATTACAAAATTTCAATTTCAATTCGATTAAATTTAAATCGGATGTAAATTAATGAGTTTCAGGATCACTTGTAACTGGGAGGAAAACTCCTTCAAGGTCGTCACCAAAGAAATAAGTGACTCGAGAGTGTTCCAATAAAAAGATCAATCGATCGGAGTTTGTAACCCTACAACACCGAGCAAGTTTACATGCCATGAAGTAAGGGCGTCACCCAGATAACTTGTTTTTCATCATTGAAATTTAGAGAGAGGAAATCTAGAGAGATAAGCTTTGGAAAAGAAAAGGTGAAAAAGTGAAAATTGATTTGAAAATTTTGATTTGAATCATTTATATAGGGAATTCATTATGGACCCCAAAGGTCATTTTTCACTGCTTTTCACCTTCAACCACCACATTTACAAACTAGCCTATCACCTCGGTGCTTAAGGCCGACTCACTTTCATGCTCCCTCGTCTGACCGCCTAGGCCCCCCCTCCTAGTGGGATTATCTAACTCACTTAGTAAAATAAAATTAGCCATTTTATCCTCATTTTCTCTACAAATTACTACTCTTTTATTCATTCACCTCCCATTATTACCTATTCGCCTCTCATTTATTTCCTCAACTTAACCTATTTTCTCCTAAAATTGTAACCTCTTAAAAGCCAAAAGGACCTCTCTACCCCAGCATTCGAAGCTAAGCGAAGTTTCTCACAAGGGGCAAATTCAACTTTTTGAAAGGCTCCTCCTCAAGATTTTGGATAAGGCAAAACTTCTTCTACTCTATTATTATTATTATTATTATTATTATTATTATTATTATTATTATTATTATTATTATTATTTATTATTATTTTACTCATGTTTTAACTCTTAATTGAAGGGGTTAAATAATTTGTCTCCAAATATCAATCAAGGAGTTAAAACACGTTCACTTGCATCACTAACTACAAAACAACTATATTGCATACAAATTTCCAAACCCAACTAATATTTCCTCTAGATTACAACCAAGCGCTTTAATCCTAGAAGTCAACCTCATCAAAGTTCTTTCTTCAAGGTCAACAGAGACAATAATATTTCCTCTAGATTACAACCAAGCACTTTAATCTTGGAAGTCAACCTCGTCAAAGTTCCTTCTTCAATGTCAACGGACACAACTAGTATTTCCTCTAGGTTAAAACTAAGCGCTTTAATCATGGAAGTCAACCTCGTCAAAGTTCCTTCTTTAAGGTCAACAGAGATAACCAATATTCCCTCTAGGTTACAACCACATGCTTTATCTTGGAAGTTAACCTTGTCAAAGTTCCTTCTTCAAAGTCAATGAAGATAGTCAATATTTCTACAAGGTTACAATCGGGCGCTTTAACCTTGGAAGTCAAACTCGTCAGAGTTCTTTCTTCAGGGTCAACCAAGATAAGAAAAAATAAAATAACCTGCTAGGTTATGACTAGGCTCTTAAATCCTAGAAGTCAACCCCGTCAAAGTTCCGAAAGGTGCTCTTTCTCACCTTCAAGTCAAATTCGATGCCTCATGCTAGTAAATGTATATCCCTTGCTCTTTTCCTTTAACCATTCTAACCAATGTTAGTGGTGATTACGCGATGGGCAACCTGTGAGCATGGGATTTTCGATCCCCCTCACAAAGTAATGAAAAGGAACATTTCCACTTGCTCTCCAATTTAAGTGATCCGCATCGAAGTTACGAGATATCTGGAAGAGATTTTTGGGCATTTGAAAACCAAAATGTTCAAACCAAACCATTCAAAATCATCAAAACCGTTTGAAAACATCAGATAACTCCCTAAAAACTAACTAAAACATCCATATTGTCTGAATTCTCCGCCCTCGGTCGAATCGGTCTGACCAATCAAACTAGTCCCAGGACCGGGCAGACACCGGTCTACCCAGTTGGACCGGTACTGATCTGGAAATTACCAGATCAGACTGATACCGGTCTTGCACATATTGCAAGGGCGATTCTAGCTGTTTTTCAACCCTTTTTTACCATTTTGTTTTCAATTTTACCCCTCATTTAATATGTTTTTACCCTTTATTGCACCTCTATATAAGCTTAAAAATTAGGTTTAGAAAAAAGACTTTTACCCCTTTGACCATATGGATGAGAGATTGGAGAGAGAAAGTTTTCCTTAAGGGTTTTAGAAAAAATTTAAGGAAACAATTACTCAACTTCCTTTTTACTTGATTTCTCTCCAAATATCCTTCTTTCTTCATGTGATCTAAGGGTTAGAGATTGAAATCTAACCCTCGAACTTCCTTTTCCCTTCACCAAACTTGCTTCCTACCAAATCTACAAAAAAGGCTTAGAGGATCTTCTCTTTGGGGTTTCTGGCTCCTAAATCCATCACGTCAGAGGGGTATAAATTTTGAGCTTTTGGAGACTCTTGGCTTGATTTTGGTATTTATTTTTGGATTTTTGGTGTCTATCTCGAAGTCTAGAGATATTCTTGTCTAGTGAAACCGGTACCGACCTAACCCATGGGCTAGTAAAGACCTAAGGTCGATATTGGCCCATGGGAAGGGCCGATACATGTTTAACTGGATTGGTACTGATCTAATCCTAGAACCCACCCCATTTCCCTTCCTAAAGGAGGAAGGATTTGGTCCCTGGTCACCAGACTAGTACCAACCTCATGATGAGGCATGTCTTAGACAATCAAGGGGTATCAGTCCAATCCCATCCATACTCCCTTTTTGCCCTTTTTTGGCCTAGTTTCTTGTGTTTTTACATCATTTTAGGTCTCTCCATGATGGGAAACACATTTTCCCGATAACCGACCTAATTTATGGGATGCATCTTCAAAAATAATATAATTTGTTAATAAATCAAGTCTATAATCAATTTTTTTAAATAAAAGCGTGCGAGAAAAGCGTAATCTCCCACCCACTTTCAATCCATCGATTCGTGATCACCCTTATCTAACTTATGAAACTAACTGAGTCTTATTTTGTATACTAATTATACCATGATGTTGTGCTAACCTTTGGATACAAGTAGATTTAGTTAGATGCATGCTAGGTTTTATTTTCTTTCAGGTATCGCATTTGTAAATAAAAAGGCATTTGTAGATCAAATGTATTTAGGATCATTTGTATACCTCCGGTTTTGTATTAATATTTATCCTACCCTTTAGATTAAAGCCAATTTATTAACTTTATATCGATTATTTATTTATTGTTTTTCGAATGTGGATATTATAAATGCTAACTAGTAATCGAAAATGACTAGAATAATAATTGAAGTACTTTAATAGTGATGACATGCTTGTAATTCTAACTCAAATAATGAAGAATTAGGTAACTCATCCAGACTTGAATCTTTGTACTATAGTGCGGTTTAGGCTCCCCGAATCTAGGTTGTACCAAATTTTTCAAAAGAGCTGATCCAAGTGGCGAATCTATAACATAAGCTAGAGGTTTAGCCTCATGTCTTTCCAAAAGTTTTAATTATTTCCTCTTTGTTACTCAAAAAAACCCTCACACCCCATCTCACGGGACTGGCACTTCGCGATGGTCTTGCAGGTTTGAGATGTCATCTGCTTACAATAACATTAGCTATCCAATCAGGATATTAGACTTCCCTAATATCTCAAATTCTTAATAATCATAAAATTTCCTCGGTGATAGTTGTTTACTTTTCTGGCCTGTGGTTTCTTATTTTTTGTTTGACTAAAGGATACTCAAGTTTGACATTCAACTTATACTCCATGAACAAGGGTCTATCTTGGTGATATCCTCTAATAACTATGGAAAAGATTGGATTTTGTCTGTTAGCACCCTAGTCAAATTAATTTTTACTTCTCCTAATAGATTGACCAAAATTTTGATATCTTTCCTTGCTCCAAGATGAGCAACTCCATCTGGCCATGTGGTTAAGCTTTTTATGTAGGCTCGACTTGTATGACTAGTTTGGTCTGGAGGGAGGCTAGGTAAGTATCACAAGCTATTTTTTGGTTTTCTTTTGTTGTTGCTATAACTCGATGAGTGGGTATCAGTAGTGCTAAGTGTCTCATTGAGCTTATTTCCTCGGATTCTAATATGATAGGTCGACCATTGATTATGGCGTATTCAAATGACATGTCTACTATCAAAAATTCAATTTTTCCTTTCCATTTTAGGGATGTATTTCAAATTACCACTCGGATGATAGCTCCTACTACAAGAACCTCTTGACTAGCCAAACCTATGACTGAGCTCTAGTTAGTTCTAAGTTTGTTTGGATTTAGTTTTAAAGTATAAAATGTGGTCGTGGTCATAAGGTTTATTGAACTCCTACCGTCCACTAACACTCTTTTTACCATAATATCATCTACCAAGATATTGACGACCAAGGCATCTGTGTGAGGGGTCAACTTTATAACATAGGAAAGCAAGAAATTAACCAAGGAATCATTGTTGTTGTTACCATAGTAATCACTTCTTTTCCTCTTTACCATGGTTGGTCCTTCTGTAATTACATGAATTACTCCTCCATGGGTCGTTTGGGGCATTTTCATCTCTCTTAAATCAGTCTCATCGAGGACAATCTTCTTGGTGGCTTATCTCCTCTTGTGGGCAGTCTTGATGATCTTGATAATCTCTTTCATTATATTGTGGTGGGGGTTGGCAAAAATTTGATCTATCTATCCTTTTGTTGCATTCTTATTCAGGTCAAAGGCTAAATGTTTGTAGTATTTTGTGTAATGTCCTTCGGATTTGTGGAATTCGCCAGATAGTTTCTAGCTTGTCTAGTTGAAGCATCTTGGGAGGGTACTCGATCGGTTGCCTATTCTACTTTATCCAATATAAAATGTTCTTCTTGCTGGTACGCAGCAGTATTAGCTCTTTTATGAGCTCTTTCCTCATGAATTCACCTCTTGAATTTGGTCAGATTTATGTTGTTTGACCATGCTTGGATTCATCCTTGGTGCTTCGTATCCTACCACATTTTTCTTATGATTTTCTCATAGGATCCACTTCCTTGCTTCTTGCATCATTAGTGCAAGGGACTTTGGTATTTTAGTTAATAGCCCATTTGATAAGTCTGGGCATCCACAATTGTTTGTGAGTCCATCAATGGCTAATCCTATTCTACAACCTCTTATTTTTAGCATCATCTTTTGGAATCTCTCAAGGTAAGATGCCAAATATTCTCCTCAGCTCTCTTCAAGGTTTGGAGATCCTAAATGATCTTTTGTGTTGGTACTTAGGTGATGAAATGCAGGACGAATTCTTATGACATCTACTTAAATTTTTTTATAGATCTTGGTTTGAGCCCTTTGAACCAATAGTTTAACAATTCATCTAGTTTAGCAGAGAACAACTTACATTTATTGAGTTTGTAGCCTCAGTAGTGAACAAAGTATGTCTAAAGTTTTTGATGTAATTGGCTGAATCTCATTCATCGTTATACACGTGCAACTTCGGGTATTTAAAGTGCCTATCGAATGGTACTATTTGAATCTCTCTGCAAAAGGGGGATTCAACATCCTTGATCTCCAGTAAAACGAGGCCATGCCAACATGTGCCATACATGCCTTTCTCTGTCGCATCATTTTGGATTCCTATTGTAGAGGGACCAAAGAGAAAGCAACATGGATGTGATGGGCCGAGAGTGCACATGTGATAAGCGCGGTCCATCAGGATGTTTTGTAAAAATAAAACTATACTAGGTCGAGGACCCAAAAGGTTAAAGAGAGAAAATGAAATTGGTTTGAAATATTTTAGATCTTCAAAAGCCAAAATCACTATCTCGTAGTTAAAGTCACTAGCTGGATAAACTTTTCTAGGAATTAAAGTCATGTGATGCTCAAAGTCCGGGGATGGCCCACTAAGACACGGAGATTCATGTTCAGGATAAGTTGTTTACTTCTCATTGGATCACATTAAATTACATATACAGAATACCATGTTTCTTAATTATGCGTATTCGAGCTTAAGTCATTTTCGAGTTTATAATTTGATTTAGGCACATGTGGAAAATGATAAATAAATACATAAAGCAATAAATAAATGCTGGAAAGTAAAATATTAAATTATAAGCCTCGAAGGATGCAACCACACGCCTAATCTATACATTACATTTTTTAATTTGCAATATCCGAAGGAAAATAAAATCCTAAGCATACATCTATCATGCATCCACAATGGTTAACACAATTTATAGCACATTGGTGTTAGTGGACAAAACAAGAATCGGGTAGGGTGATATTGTGTGACTGGAAAGACGCTTATGGCCTTTTGGTCAGAAATAAAACGATTGAGAAAATTGTTTATCTAAAAAAATTTCAAATTTAGTCTCGATTTATCTTACCAATTTTTAAGTGAAAATGATCGCATGGAAAAAAGTAATGTCTGTTATCCGAGAATAACTTTAATTTCTTTTGTGTGGGTATTCTAGCATGTATTTTATTAAGGAATTCCAATAATTAAATAAACATGTGAATAAATAAATAAATGAGTGTTTTAAATAAAAAGTAAAACAATAAAATAAATAATCATAGAACAATGACGAAAATCAGGTTCGTCCCAAAATTTAAAAGAAAAGAAAATAAGTAAAAAATATAATACAGAACACAGGAAAAAGCAACTCTAGGTTCTCAGAGGCTTACTCTTTCATCGCGAATCCACGTCGATAAATCTACTAGATCTTCTAGAGTGCTACTCGTTCTTTTTTGTTTTGATTTGGTGTAAAAAAATTTCTTTAAAAACAGTGGGATTTGGAACCTAAATTGATTTTGGGCTCACAATTACCCAAGATGTTAAAGAAAAATAAAGTATATGAATAGAAAATTTGAAATACTCTTCGGTGAAAAAAAATGTTTCAGTCTCTCTGAATATATTCGATCCCTTTTTCGGAAAATTCCTCCCTTCAAATAGGGGGGAAACCGAAAATGAGTCCGCGGATTAGCGTGTCCGCATAGTGGACTCGCATATCCGCTGGGTGGACACGTCAGCTCGACAAACACATTTCGTGTCTGATTGGGCTTTATTTTTTTCTAAAAAGCAATTTTTTTATTTTTAAATTTTTTATGTTTTAATTAATTTATTCCGAACCTTTAAACATTTACTTCGATCCTTAAAATATTTATTTAAGCCTTTAAGTTTTCACTTGAGCCTTTTAAATATTTTTTTCATGGTCCTCAATATTTATTTAGGGCCCGAAATATTATTTAGTGACTTTTTATTCACGGTGTCTACAAAAGGTTTTACGAGGAGAGCTCCTATATGAATATCATTAGATAATCGAAAATTATGAGATTCAAGGATTAAATCTTGAACACCCGTCATCATTGAATGTGCGAGCTGGAACAAATATCCAATGTTCACACCTACTATTTTAGCATTGCTGCTATATCATCCTCTCGAACGGCCTCTGCTACTTCATGAAGCAGCATGCCTCGCGGTTGGGACTCTTTTGTGGTTTCTTAATAATAGAAATATTTGGGTCGAGCTCTCTTTATTCTGCTTACCTCTTTATCTTCGCCTATTTTTTCATTCCTCTCTTAGATCGATCTCTTTGCTAGATTAAAATTTACAGGACTTTCATATTTGGTCATTCCCCTTTCATCCATCACGAAATTTAACTATTGCTCCGGTCAGACAAATCGAAAGAGGCTTGGGAATTTCTCCCTGAGTCGCTCCAACTAATCTCATACTAGTTATTTTCCTAGATGACGGGATCTAACGGGACTTTGAGATTTCTCTCATCGTCACTTCGACCTCTCCACATCTATGACATCCATAATTTTCTTAACTGTTTGAGGTACATTAGACTCCTTCCTAACATAGACTAAGCATTTTTTGTGGGTTTCCAGTTTCCTCCATTTCAATGTTGCTTTGAGAGCTCAGAGTTGCTTCTCGTTGATGTCTTTGCTAATTTGTTTTCATTCATTATATCTTGTACCATAACCATTGTGTACATCATCTCTTTTGTATATTTAGTTATGGCTTATTCTTTTGGGGTCGCCTTCGGTTGTAACATGCCTCCAAATCTCTCTCCATGTCCTCAAAAATTGGTACAAAGTTTAATGGGTTTTCACGAACAATAAGAGGGGGTTTGAGTTGATGAGTTTTTTAAGAGGAATTTATGATTTATTTAGCTCCAAAGGGATGCTCATCGCACCAATAATGTCAAGTATGGGAAGCTGGATTATCACATGCAAGACATAAGAGAGGTTAGACAGACTTGGTCGGGGGTATAGCAAAGCCTCTTTGATTCTCTAGTCAATGCGGATGAGAGGAGAGGGTGATGATGATGATAAATAAGGAGAATTATGTACCTAATTTCCTTGGGACATGTCATACATATAGGCTTTTAGGTTGGTGACGTGTCATAGTTGCCATGACCTCTTATCCCATAATGGGCTTGGGATGCGCTGGTCGGCCTTCTAGACCTAGGGGTTTGGGTATTGACACATGCTATCAATGAGTGTTGTTAGTCCTCCATTTTTTCATTTGTATATGTTCTTTTTATCTCAACTATTTCACAACACTCTCTCATTCACAAATATATTAAGAAATTAATAAATATAAGAAATGAAGCTATATGGTATCATTGTCAAAACCTTATGTTTTGAGAGAGTTATATATATATATATATATATATATATATATATATATATATATATATATATATATATATATATATATATATATATATATATCCATG
>CATIWQ010684545.1:0-33271 GCA_949673415.1 Euphorbia schlechtendalii
GAAGAGTTTGGCTAAATATCAATGGCACCAAAAAACTTGTTCACGTGAAGTATAGGTGTTGTCAATACCCCTTATCAAATAGAAAAATGATGATAACTGCAAGTATACAGTTACGATATAGTTTTGAAAGATATCGATCCCACAGAGAAGGACTAGTTCTAAAGAGCAAATAGGGAAAGAGGATAAAGAAAATAATATGTATTGATATTTTTGGATAGGAGGGTTAGAATGAAATATGAGTAAATATAGGTATGAAATATTAGAGACTCTAAATAAATAGATTTTTCACTACGAACAAGTATAGCAGAGAAAACATGCAAGTTCAACAAAGATGTTACGATTCACTAAACTAAGCTAATAGACTCAGTTCAACACACTCAGATGTTCAATTATTTGCCGCAGAGCAACATATGAAATGACTTTTCTAGATCAAGCGCAAACGAATTAAGACTATCATATAAACCTGGACAACATCAATACTATGCATAGTACGGGTCACTCTCACATAGCCACATTTAGCAAGTTACCATTCCAAAAATGTTGGCTCACTAAATAGCGTTATATCACAGATCCAGTGATTATACACGATATTGTTAACCCTGAAATTACTCTTAAAATTAATGCCAATGCGTGTAACTTGATTAACATGAAAGATGTAACAAGACATACGTATTATGACACATAGACATATCATAAACTTCGAAATAAAAAGTATATGTAGAAAGCAAAGCAAGGTTGTAAGGTATGCAAGTGAAAGCTAAAGTTGATCAAACCGTATCCACTCTTTAATGGGAGTCGTCAATTCTCGCAATTCCTGCGTTTGCTTTGAATTCGGTCTCGGCCCGTACAAAACCTCCGCTAGGATGCTATTCTTTGCGAATATCAAACAAACGAATATAGAAGAATGAAAACTTTTATTGATAAGTGATTTGCAAGTACACTTATACAACAATCGCTCAAGAATATAGAGAAATCTAGTGATCGAAACAAGGATTTGAATCACTTAAACATTTTCTCGCTAGCGCTTATGAACGTAGCGAACTCTCTATCTATACACACACTATATCTCACTCATGCACTCTAATATTTTCCCTCTGTCTCACTCCACCATGTGCCATGAAATTTTTGAGATTTAGAGCCCTATTTATAGAGTTCAAAGGGTTGCATCTATCCAAACAAAGAGTCACATCCATTGGTGAAAGATTACATTTCTTCAATGTGATTAGTTGAGAGGCTTTGATTATCCACAATGGATAGGCACCTTTTCATGATTGGTTGACTCCTGATAAGTGTCTGTTCGTTGGTAGTTGATGGCGGTTGATCATGCTTATCTGGCGGTTGGTAGTTAAGAAGATAATACCAGAAAACCGTCTATGTCGCGATCGTGATGTACATGTCGCAACCGTGAATCTTTGTTGGCAGACTTCTATTTCTGAAGTGAACAGGTCGCGATCGTGAGGTATTGTCGCAACTGTGAATTGAGTTTTCTTCAAAAATCTCCTTGTAACTTCATCGATCTTCGACAGCTTCGATCCTAAGCCAAATCTTTAAGTTCCACACATCATTTTGCACCTTTTTCACTCTTTTTTCATAGAATTCTACTTTAGCTCATTTTACTCCCAAGATTTACCTAGTATCTGCATTTGCTTAAAAAACAACTACATACCACGTGAAATCTTTTATGTGAAGTATAAAAATGACTAAAACTATGGTGTTTATATTATAAAATTATAATGATAATAAGTGTAATTATACACTTATCACTCTATAGTATGTAAGTAGATTCATTACCAGACTCACTACCATCTGCGAGCCAATTTTCAAATTACTATGAAAGGACCAACCAGTGGTTTGGAACGACCACTGCTAGGTAGCATTTGACAAAATCAAACAATACTTGTTAAAGCCACCCATCCTTCGCCCACCAAAACCTGCCTGATCCTATACCTAGCAATTGAGGAATCATCAGTTAGAGCCATGCTGGTGTAAGAACGCGAAGACAGAAGTGAACATGCAGTGTACTACTTGAACAAGAAATTACTCGAGTATGAGTCATGCTACACCTTGGTAGAGAAAATCTGCACCATGATGGTTTGGTTGACAAAGAAGCTGCGACATTACTTCCAATCTTATCATGTAAAAGCCGTCGTAAAGATAGACTCGATGATGTACTTATACCAATCGCCAACACTAGCCAGAAAACTCTACCGATGGTTATTGCTACTATCCGAATTCGACATCGAATATGTGATAAAAAAAAGTCATTAAGGGACGAGCAGTCGCTAAATTTTTGGTGAATCAACCCTTAGACTCTGATTACATTGAAAATTTAGAATTTTCAGATGAGCAACTAGCATTGATAGAGGACGCCAGTGTAGAGTGGAAAATGTTCTTCGATGGTGCAATGAACAGAAACGGAGTTGGCCTAGGTGTTGTATTGATAACACCACAAAACAAAGTTATACCCCTTTCCAAACGGTTGGAATTCCCAGTAACAAACAACGGGGCAGAATATGAGGCTTACCTGTTTAGGTTAGAGGCACTTCGAAAGGCACGGGAAAAGAAGTATCGGTTGTGGGAGACTCGGCCCTGGTTATTAAACAAGTCACAGGTGATTGAGAAATAAGAGAAGAATCACTCCGTACTTACATGGAAGCAATATGGAAAATCTCACAAAAATTTTCCAAATGCATCTTCAAACACGTGCCCAGGGATGAAAACCAAATGGCAGATACACTCGCTACAGTAGCATCAATGTGGGAGGGTCCTAGAACTCAGTCAATCAAGCCTGTTGTACTGCAAATGGCCAAAGAACCCTTCTACTATCACCTAGTGGAAACGGAGGATCAACAAGCTATCGAGAATTGGTCCTATGACATCGTCAAATTTTTACAGACCGGGGAATACCCAGAAGGCACAACAGACTCTGAAAGAACCTCATTACTGCAATTAACGACTCAGTTCCATCTAGTAGAAGGGGACCTGTTCAAACGAACATCAGAAGGAATGATGTTGAGATGTCTCACAGAATAGGAGGTACTGTTGGTAATGAGATAAATGCATGCGGGAGATTGTGGTCCACACATGAATGGGATAGCACTGGCTAAGAAAATACAACACCAGGGATACTACTGGATAACAATGGTCACAAACTGTGTATGAAAGTGCCATGAGTGCCAGATCTACGGTGACATTAGTCATCTACCCCCATCCGAACTCCATAGCTTATCTACTCCTTGGCCATTCTCAGCGTGGGGCATCGACATTATTGGTGAGATTCGACCAAACTCAACTAATGGACATCGATTCATTATAGTAGCAGTCAACTACTTTTCAAAATGGGTGGAAGCCAAATCTTACACCAACATCACCGCTAAGAAGATGGCTAAGTTCATAGAAAATCATATATTCGCTCGATATGGCATCCCACATCACATCGTATCGGATAATGGGGTTCGATTCCAAGGAGCCACATCAGACCTAATGAGGAAATATGGGATCGAGCACCATCGGTCATCACCATACAGGCTATAGGCTAATGGGGTAGTAGAGATAGCCAACAATGCAATTAAGAAAATCTTGAGCAAGACGGTCGTTACCTATAGGGATTGGTCTGATAAGTTACCATTCGCAGTATGGGAATACAGGACAAGCATCAAAACTCCAACCAATCAAACCCCTTTCTCATTAGTTATGGGATGGAAGCAATTTTACCGGTGGAAATGGAAGTGAAATGGCTTCGAGTAGCACTAGAGGCGAGGTTAGAGGAGTCACAATGGGCAAAGGCCAGATTTGAACAGTTGAACATGATTGACGAATAGTGGCTAAAGGCACTTGATCATTTGCAGATGTACCAATAACGCATGGCTAGAGCATACAATAATCGAGTGAAAGCTAGAAACCAACCGTTAAAAGCAGGAGACTTGGTTCTGAAACAAATGAGACCCTCAAATGTAGACCAACGAGGAAAGTTTCGCACAAACTGGGAAGGCCCTTACGTCATAAAGAAAATTTTGAGCAAAGGAGCTACCAAGATCATGGACATGGATGGAAACGAGTTCATCAATCCAATCAATCAAGATAAGCTCAAGCGCTAACACGTGTAAAAATAAGAAATAAATTTACAAAAACGGTACACCAAAAAAGAGAGAAACCAGTCCGCCAGATGGCACTTTACTATTTAGGAAACAATTAGGACAATTCTTGTATAAAAGCCAGAAATGTTCGCTGAGTTGAAAACCCGTGAAGGGTGGCTCAGGCAAAAAATAGGACATGGTGAGGAATAGAGGGATCGCGAGTTAGAAAACCTGCTCTAGGTTAACTGGTGGCAGGACTCAAATCATTGGAAATCTTGTACCCTTTTTAAAGTCATTTAATGAAATGTGTTATATTTGCAAGGATTTATGTTTATGTTTATATGAATAGTGTGCATATAGAATATTGCAAGTAAATAAAATTCGACAAAATTTCTTAATCCAAGAATAAGCCAAAAACACAAGTCAGAAAACAAATGGCGAAAACAAATAAGATCTAAGGGTGCCAGTCATTCCACCATGCACGCTTCCTCGAAGTATGAGGAAGGGGGTCCAAACCATCTTCATCCCTCTCCCACTCACGAGACACCATAAAATACTGATCAGCATCGGGAAGAACCCTGATCTCACCAAGCCATCCACGGTAGAATTCATTAGTATCTGTGGTCTCCGGGGCAGTGTAATCCAACATAACAACTAGAGCGCGTGCCCAAAGCCTCCATATAGCATCAGGTGTGTCAGGACCGAAGTCATGGAAATGGGTCGAGCATAAAGACCTAGCAACCCGTTGCTAACGCCCGTACTGCCTGCACAGATGAGAAGGGGAATAGGACGTGATGACAAATAACCCCATCAGCAAAACACCGGAATTATGGACGTCGGTAACCACGAACGGAATCTCCAACCAAGGGCTGAGCCAACGAATCTCAGAAGCTAGGTAGGAGCCCAGAATCTCGACCCAAGCACCTTCACTCAACGAAAGATGGTCCTTCCTAGTAAAGCCTCTAGGACCATAATGTGAAGGGAGGTATCGAGCCTTCCCCAAACATGGATCAGTAGTCAAGCGGAGCTTCTCCAACAGCCATACCTATATTAATTCATTTGTTCAAACAAATAATAAAAATCACGAAAGAAAGAGATAGGGAAAGAGAATTACCTTTAGTAAAGCAAAATGATCTCCTGCTAAATCCAGATTCACCGAAGCAGCATCTAAGTGAACAAGATTTTCAACCAAGGCTAAAGCTATAGGAGAAAGGCCTGTGGAGAGTGGGTCAATGACCGACAGTAAGCGGAAAGGGGCAATCGCTCCAACCCCACAAAAAAACTCCGCCAGAAGAAGTAGAGTCACCATCGAAGGCCAAGCTAGATAAGTGCTAGGGGCAGTCTCACACCAGCTAAGGACAGCTTCAACCCGGAAGCCACCAACATCAGGGGGAGCTGATGAAAAGCTCCCACTGGACTCCAGGTTCCATAAACCCTTCAATTTATCCTCACCTCCAAACTAGAAAGAGGGAAAGGCAAAGGATAGTCTCACGGTGGATATCGGTTTGGAGTCCTTCAGAAAAGGGAGCCCCAGGATAGTATGAAACACCTCAACCAAGGGGTAAAGCTCAAAGTCGGTAAAAAGAAAAACATGAGTGGTGGGATCCTAAAACTTCAAAGCAGTACGAATGAAGGCCATATTCACAGCCTAGAAGCAAGGTATTGAAGACCTCGTAGACCAAAGCGCTCTATCCTTCGCCAATCGGGTCCCCGAACAAACCGTAAGGCACTCGTTATAGGTCGACATCAGAAAGGAAGAGAGCTAAAGAAAATCCCTCACGATCGGTGTTGCCTATACACATTAACCACATACATTAGCATTAACATTCATTCATACATGTACGCAAAAAATTCACAAGCAAGCAAGCATATTCATGAAATAAAACACCACATATGAGGACCTAGCACGCAACGGCCAAAATCCTCTCTTCTTTCATAAATCTAAAGTTTTTTTTGAGATTCTACAAGACAGAGTTATCTAAAAAGAGTCCGATTAGAGAAAAAGGAATCTAAAACTAAAGCTAAAAGGGAACTCCTAACCATGCGCCGCCTATGCGTTATCTCCACCCATCGAATTTTGGGGCAACATGGTGGATATCTCAAAATCCTCAACACCTAGTCTCCCGGGAACACCATCAGCTGAACCGGACATAGGAGTAGGCTGAGGAGCCTGAAGAAAATTGGCGACCCATTCTGGAGGGAGGAGCTGCCCAACATCTGTGTCATCAAGTAGGGAACTGAGATCAAACGTAAGAGGTTAGTGGAGGCTTGAGGTGGATGCCCGCACTTCTACTCGAGCCTGCTCTGCTACGGCATTCTGCTGTAACAACTCTTGATACCGAGCTTGTAAACTCTGGTGACTAGCTTCTAAACTCTGATATTGAGCCTCCAAACCCTAGTAACAGACTCCCAGCTCCTGGTGACTAACCTCAAGGCTATGATTGCGAGCATCTAAACCCTGATGGCTGATATTTAGTGATTGAAAGCGACCATTGAGCTCCTAGTAGCGTAACTTGAATTCCACACTCCTCGCTGTCATATCCTACAGTCATAAAACATGTCACGAAAATCACATCCATGTACATAAAAGACATGACATTTCATGCATCGCATATGACAGGATGAGAAATACAACATACACGTGTAATCCCATCCTATGAAATCATCAAGTCTCTCAATGCAAAGGAATGTCTAGCTACCCAATCCATCTCCTCACGTACGACCTGCAAAAGGAAAGGAGTGAGTAAATGAATGTCAAGACGTCCCCAAGGATCTCTTGTGATCTAAAACTCACGTGAGTATCGTCGGAAGGATTATAGGCCAATGTGTGGAAGCTCGGCGGAAGAGGCACCTGCTGCGAGATCCCCATAGAACCCATCAAGTAGAAGGTAGAGTCAAGGGGAATTATGAGTCTCCCTTCGACAACTCCTAAGGAAGATGTGCTCGCCCCCTCCCCCCCCCCCCTCCGACTGTAGCATTCAAGTCCGGCACTCGAACCCTCTTCCGGGCGAATTCCTACAAAGATAGACAAACGGTCAAAAACGGGATCAACACTGGTAAAATAATTAACACATTTCATACCTGATATCCCACACCAGTACCGCTAGCACCTGCACCGGAACCACCATCAACTCTCGGACCCCTAACACAAGCAGGAGGATGCTCCACCTCGGCCTGAGTCGGCGGGTGAAGCAGGAGCAGCCTCTCCCGAATAAAGGGCTCATAGTCACCACGCAGCCTGAAAAGCCTCATGTCATGATCCTCAAAGAGCACCTCTCACTCATCGGTACCAGTGACCACCAAGTGCGCCCAGAATAGTCCGGTGGGAGGCGCAGGCCTAATGCGCTTCTCGGATGCTGGCTTAGTCCGCTAGAACTGAATACGCTCACCCAGGTACCACTCACGGGTGCTGGGCCCCTCAAGGATGAAGCGGTTGCAATCTACATCTCACCGGATCTCTTTCGCCATATGATAGCTTAGAAGACCCCTCCATGGGTTGCGCTCCACCTGAAAAGAAAGAACGTTAAAGTCAGAATAAATCTAAAGATAAAAAGGCGATCATATCCATAGAAACGAGGTCTATACTCACAAAGATGTTGATAGTAGTTAGCAGAATCTAAAATATCCCCCTCGAAAGATGAACACATCCGGGCCATACACGGGGCATCCTCCGGAGCATCAGCAAACTGTGGGGCGGGAAGGAACTGATAAAAGAAGGCCAACGCCTTCAAAAATAATGAGGTTAATTAAGATTAATCCATCAAAAAAATCGACATATGTAATTCACAAAGTAACCAGACAATACTTGAAGAACCATAGGGCAGCAACGCAGAGCCCGTAAGCGACCCTGAATAGCCAAGTCAAGGGTGAAATAAGTCTGCGCCAGGATCGCCCGTGGCCAGTTAAGGCCACTAACTCCGTCCAAGTCCGCTAGCTGCTCAATCAACCCATAATTGATCTCACTGTTCGAGACCGAGAAAAATGTGACACTCAACAAGGTGGCCAAAAATAATTGAACGTATAGAGGAACCTCAACCTCAGAAACAGTCTATCGACCCGTTTAGTAGTCAAATAACACGCTATAACTCAACACCCGGCCTTTGGGGTTAACACCGTGCAAGTCCCTAATGCGGTTACAAGCGGTGTGAGCCTTGAAGAACCACTCCAAAAAGGTGTCAAACCGGATCACAGTACCAGTCCATGATAGACCAGTGATCGCTACGATGTCAGAAGGAGTAATGGTAACATCCCCGATTGGAAAATGGAAGGTGTGCGAAATGTCGCACCACCTCTGAGTAAGCGCAACCAATGTCACATATGGTAATAATGTGGGCCGTAAAGATCTCGCCAGAGGACCAAAACCGGTGGCCTTGATAGCCTGAATAAGCTCGGGGTGAGAAGAGGCGTGACGATACCATGCTCGGATAGTGGTATATCCACCCGTGGGACGAAGCGTGGGGGATTGCAAATGAAATAAAATAATACGCATTTTGTAATTAAACCTAAAAAAGGCAAGAAAAACACCCAAAATATTTTCTTTAAATAATTTTAATCCAAAACACGTTTGGATCCCCAACTTTATTATTTTCAAACCGTCCTACTTCTCATGATTCTCAAAAAGGGTCCTCGAATATTCTCGGGTCTAAAACTAATTTAGAACCCGAGTTCTATTAATTTTTGGACAAATATTTTCTTCAAAGTTTTTTTTGGATCCGAAAGATGTTTGGACTCCGAGCTTTAATTATTTTACAATCTCTTTTCAATAAAAAAACGTTCCACGCCAGGCATCTCTAGCGAGGGACCTGAAGGACCCTCACCAGAAGGCCTAGCGATCGCCAGATGATTTGGCGAGGGTCCTAAGACCCTCGCCGGAATGTTTGGCGAGGGTCAAACCCTTGCCAAATTTCCTTGTTTCCCCCGGAAAAAATTTCTGGTGGACCTGATCTATCTTTTTTTTATATATTTGTTAATTTTTCTAGGATAAAATTCCGCAACATGGTTTAAGGTTCAGTTCCAATATAGTTCCTAAACAGGATAAATTGCACTAAAACCTGATCTATGTTTTTTTTATATATTTATTAACTTTTCTAAGATAAAATTCCGCGACATGATTTAAGGATTGGTTCCAATATAGTTCCTAAACATGATAAATTGCACCAAAAAAGATAAATAAGAGTGTTATTAGCAAATACCTCAGTCCGGGAAAGTAAGGCTGAGCTGGAAAATCAGGATCCAACGTGTCTATAGGGGAAATAATTGTAAACCCCAGCATAGTGTCACTCGCTGCCAAACCATATGCGGCGTCAATATCGATGGAAAATATGCCGGGATCATCGGTAGGTTGAGGAATGAGGTTAGAGGTAAGACGGAGTGCCCTGCCAGCAACCTTTGACAGCATGATTTCTAGCGAGAGGGGAGAGCGAGAGTGTTTTAGAGAGATGAAGAATATGAAAAGTGAAAAAATAAAGGAAGGGGAACCCTATTTATAAAGAAAATAAATGGGCCCCACCTATTTATTTATTATTTTCCAATGGGAGCCTCTTAACACTACGGAACGATGCATGGGATACCCCCGATATTCCTCAAACTCGTTTAATTTATTTAACAATGTTTTAATTTTTGATTAAAGGGGAAAAAAATTTTTCTTTGCATAAACTCAATCAAATAATTAAAACATTCATCATAAAATGTTATAACATTATTTTCCTTTCTTTTCTAATTTATTACAGGAACCAAGTCAGCATACTATTAAGGAAATTCAAAACATAACCGAAGAAGGAAACGGTTATCTCGACGGCTGAATGAATAAACAGCCTCATTTATCAACCGAAGAATGAAACAGTTCCGACTACAACGGGGACATCGCAGAAAGAAACGGTATACCCCCCAAAAGGGGCACCAAGTAACAAAAGAATTCCGAAGAAAGAAACGGACAACCATACGATGACACGCTGCCAGAAAGGAAGGCATATTTTATCATCAATTGAGAACAGGAAATCACCAACCACACCGGTCAGGTATTCTCTCTATCCCTCCGCTCTTTTAGTGTGATAACACTGGTTATACAACCAGCAATTATCACACGAGGGGCAGCTATGAGCATGGGATTTTGTAGCAGCTCGAGCGTTCGATGATGATGATGGCTTTTTAAAGATTTTATCCTTGAATCACACAACTTTCGAGTATCCTAACACATCTGAATGGGAATCCTCCTCGTCTCTAATTCAGAAAGACATTTTCAATAAAATTATTTAATTTTATTCAGAAATGAATTAATTAAATAAAAAATACAAAAATACAAAAAAAAGAAAAAAAGGAAAAAATTCGACCCGGGGGGACTGAATCCCGGGCCGGCCACGTTGGCGAGAGCCTCGCCAAACTTGGCGAGGCAAGGCTCGCCAAACTCTTGGCGAGATGTCGCCAAGATTGGCGAGGCTGCCTCGCCAAGGACACGGCGATGCCCCTCACCGGAAAAACTTACCTTTTTTGGATTTTTCAGGATTTTCCTATAAATAGTAGGGTCTTTTTCGATTATTTGTATCCCAAAAAATGATCAGATAAAATATTGCTTTAGAACGACTTTAATTTCCAAGAACAAGATGAATTTTTTTTGGACTTCCAACATAATTTTTTTACCGAAACTTGAAGGACGAGGAGGATTTTCAACGGCCAATCGGATATCTTCGAAGTGGATTTATTCCGTAAGGGTAAGCCTCTGAGTTCCTAGAATTGTAATTCTCATGCTTTCAGTGTTTAATTTCTTCTTCTGATTTCATTTGTGAACTTAGGATTTTAATTACTTTTATTTTATTTCAACTATTTTAATTCTTCATCTATTTTTCTCTATCAAAAGAAGATGTATATTAGAACAACCCCACGAAGGGAATAAAACACATTCCCGGATAACAGCCCTCACCAATTTACCATGAGAGCAATTTCATTAATTAAAATGAGCAACCAATGTGCTAATAAAACAGACGGTTTTATTTAAATAACAAACACAATATTGCGATTGATTTTTTTAGGCCACATGGGCCTCACTAAATTCAAAATCGAACATACGTGTTATCCCCTGTGCTAACCTTTGTGGATGCAGGTAGATTAGGATTAGATGTATGCTTAGGATTTTAATTTTCCTTCGGGTATTGCAATTTCAATTTTTGGGAAATGTAATTAATAGGTCAACGGGTGGTTGCATCCCTCGATTTTTTTGGAAGCCTTGTAATTTTTATTTATGCGTTTATTTTTTGCACTTATTTACTACTTTGTGGATGGTTTATTATTCCGCTTTGTGAATGGTTTATTTTACAATACGTGAATCATGCATTTAAAATAAAATACGACCTAAGTGCGAACATGCACAATTAAGAGAACACGATTTTCTGTAGATGTAATATAATGTGATCCAATGAGAAATAAGCAACTTATCCCGGAACCGAATCTCTGTATCTTGGTGGGCCGTCCCCCGGACGTTAAGCCTCACAGGACTCTAATTCCTGGAAAGAGCTAATCTAGGTGGCGACTCCACACTAAGAGATGACGGATTCGGGTTCGAACCGATCTAAAATGTTTTCACCTTTTTCTCTTTCAACCTCTTTTTCCCCGGGTCCATGACCCGGTGGTGCTTTTCTTTTTCCAAACACCCCGGTGGACCGCGCCTATGACTTCGCGCGCTCTCAGGCCACAGCTTCGTGTCGCCCGCTCACACTAGGTGATATAGTTGTGTCAGTAAAGAAGACCTTGGAACTGCACTTCATTAAACTGTATCATGACCAGGTGCATACTAGGTAAAACAAAGCACAAGAGAAAAGGAAAATCAAGTGTGTACCATCAATATTGCCCTCAGATGTGCCTAAGAAGGAGGAAGACAGTTTTATGGTCAATTTTGAGGGAGGCAGAGAGGTTATTAGAGATAATGTCCCTTTATCAGCTAAGCTAGAGCAAGTTTCTGTTACTGCAACCTCACCTAGGCCTAAAGCTACATCTTCAAAGGCCAGAAAAAAGAGCCCCTTAAAAGCAAGGGTAGGAGATATGCCTGCCTAGCCCCTAGCAAGGCAAAGAAGACAGATGAAAGCTAAAACTTGCACTCAGAGGGAAGTTGAGGTGAAACAGTAGGCTTAGGAACAAGAAGATGCTGTGGAGGCAGAGGAAACCCTACGCCAAAGAAAGCGCAAACTGGTTATCTCAGAATAAATTAAAGAGTAGGTTGATCTTAAGAAGAGTAAGGAAGAAGACTCATAAACTATGTCTTGGTGTTGCGGCCCATGTTGAAGAAGTAATTTCCAAAGCTAAAGGGACTCAACATAAGCGCTCCACCACCAACAGATCTTTATAGAAAAATGTACAAGTGGTAAGCAGCAATGAGGAAGTTGGAGGAACCTTACACCCTGATCAAGAAAAATTTGATCTTCTTGAGACCAACACCCCCATACCCAAATTCACTCAAGCTGAGGAACTACCTACTAAGGTTGATGAACCTCAAGCTGATCCATCCTTGAATCAAACAGCTAACCCAGAGGTTTGCTTAAATCCTACTCCCTTTCTTCTGTAAATCCTACTCCCTCTCATGTAAATCCCCCAATTTCTACTCTAGTAGTTACTAAAATCCCATCTTCTCTTGTAAATCCTCAACCTAATCCTTTTGTAAATCCTCCACCTCCAAATACTATAAATTCCCCAGTAAATATCCCTTCTACTTCTGATAATACCCAAGACTCTTTTTCCCCACATTATTCTCCTTCCCATACTCAAACAAAAACACAAACATAAACATCTAATACCCAAACTCAAATAATTCCTTCCCCTGTAAAATATAAACCAATTCCCACTTCTTTAAATATACAAACTCCTGAACCTACTATTTCTTCAAACCCATCCTTAATCCCTATAATCCCTCTGATTAGAGAAGTTCCTTCTACTAAGAACTTCGCTTAGTAATGAAATGCAAGTGCTTGTGGTATTGAGGTAAATTTTACAGCCAATGAAGTACCTGAACCCAGCAGCGAGTTAGTCTAAGAGGATATGGCTGACTCATCCATCTTAGCTCAGGTAAGAGAGCTGGCAAGGAAAAAATTCCCACTCTAAAGTCTGACACTGAGTTAGATGGGGCAGTTAGCAAGTTGCTACTAGCCTAGGTTTCGATAGACTTATCATCCAAGCCAAAGGCCAAGCTCCCTGAGATCGATGAACACACAAGCTCACCCTCTAAATCCCTCTACTTTGAAGAGTTTGAGAAAATTCAAGACAACTTATTTATGGTAAGAAATCACCTAGCGAAGGAGAGTGCCAAAAGCAAGGTTGATAAGATGGCTTTGATCCTAGTTGGTTTATCGGATTCTGCAACCCAGCTTGGCATAACTATTACTATCCCACGTCTACTACACTTGCTAATGTAGTGGCTGAAAAATAAAGGGTAGTGTAGAAGATGATGCTTAGGAGCTCAGTAGTTTGAGCTCTGCCATAGAAACTCAAACTACATAGTTCCATAAATTTGTCGAAGAACTAGCCAAAATAAAGAGGAGCACCAATCGGAAGATTGAAGCTCTGCTCAAAGAAGTTGAGACAACAAAGGATATATGGCACGATATGGTGAAGGTACTAGAGTCGACTTCTGGGTTCATCATGAACCAAGATAACAAGATAGATCAAGTTCTACAGGTTGTTAACGAGGTGTCTTAAAAATCTGATAAGAAACCCGTGGTAAATATTGACTCTCTAAGTAACAAACTTGACTCGGTATACAAGAAGATCAATACCAACATGGATGAAAAAGTCTCGAAGGCTCAGAAGTTCGATGTAGAAGCTATGAGAAAAATCTTTCCAGAACCAACTGAGTCCATTGACCCAGAGATAGGCCTCTCAGTTCATTCAAAGCTCAAGATTCTCAAGATAAAAATCAAAGATATTCATAAGAACGTAGGACAACTTGTGACAATTGGAGTATATGACACTAAGGATATAGACTACACTACAAAGTGTATATCTTCTATCTGCTAAGAATCCTAGACATTGAAGCGAAGCCGAAGATTGCTCTATCCACCTTAGACTTCAAAGCTCTGCTACAATGCTTTCAATAGTTTGCGTGCCAAGGCTTTGATTAAATAGCTCATCTCTCCAAATTCCATCATCTTCTCTGTTGGTCCTTAGACGACTTGTAAACAACCGTAGAGAATCTTTGTTACTTTTTAGATTTCTGAAAATTAATTTACCAAGTTGAGTTTTTAGATGCGTGCTAAGTTGATCTAAAATCTTATAGTTCCTCAATTTCACTGGCATATTTTATCTTCAATCTCTTGTTGAGCACTCTACTCGGCTCGGATAAGTTTTTCAATAAAAAACACTTAACGATAGAAAGAATGATGAATGAGCTAGACGTAATAAAAGCTAAAGCTTAAGATCAGAACCTAAACACTTGATTTTATCCTAGTTCAACCCCGAGCCTACCTCTAGTCCCCGGATTCCTTCTCTGAGCTTTAATCCACTAGTGTTCATTCCTTACTTAGGAGAAGCAGCATTTACAATGGGTAGACACAATTTTATAAAAAGTACCTTTCTTTCTAACTACCACTCAACTCAGTTTAGGTACCCTTCCTAAACTGACACTCAGATTTGAAATCAGTGCGAACTAATTTCAACTTATAAAATGTTGAATCCTTACAATGTTAAATCCATGTAGTTAATTCTCTATATTACAAACAAATTAGAAATGGTTGTTTGCTGATTTGCTTGATTTTGGAATTTCTTGAAGCTGGGAGTATTTGAACAGAGTTTCAGCTCTTAAAGAAATTCAAGATGATTCACCAAGTTTGAACGTCTACTACTATCTTCTATTTATACTTAAAGCTTTACGAAGTAGCCGTTGCAAACTTTTCATCCTTGCAGTTCTTCAATTTCTCTTCTCTTCATATCTTTTGAATCTTCCTGTTGGAGACAGATTCTAGGATGTTTAGAGATAGAAATTTGAATGTTGAGGTGTGATAAAATTCCATTGACAAATTCTCGTTTGTCTTCATGCAATTCGGATTGAGAGAGAGGCGCGCGAAATGCAACATGGAGTCTTGTAATTGGTTAACATTGTTGACGCTTGCAGAGATGCATGGAGACACTAAGAAAATGCCTCATGTCAGTGGATTCTTTTTATCTTGGACATTAGTGAGGCATCTCTAACATTCCACACTGAAACCTTTTTGAATTGTGAAAACTGGAAATCTTCATTAATTTCAACGCTTTTTACCTTGAAAAGCATCGAAAGAATATTCTAGCAGCGCAAGTGTCATTTAATTCACTAAGTGTCAATGAATTCTACTTTTTATCAATTAAAAGCTAACTCAACATAGCTAAGTTGATATTCTTCTAAACTATGTAGTACTCAGCATAGACTCAACTTTTCGTACTCCAAGCCATAACTTAATTAACTACTCAACAAATTAAGTTATTTTCCCTTAAACAAACTCAAGTCAGCTTCATTAATTAAGAGTATACATAGTACTCAATTAATTTCACTATCCTAGTTAGTTTGCTATTTCTAAAACGTTTATGTACTGTGAAGTACCATTAACTTGGGTTCTACAATCTCCCCCATTTTGGATAGATAGTAAACCAGGTTGTAGAAGAGATTAATTGAAACAAATTGTTTTTAGATATTAGAAATATCTGGAAAGTGATGTAAGACTCCCTTGTGTTGAGTGACTTCCCTTAGTCAGCTTGAACTCCCCCATACTGAGCGAGTCTTCTTCAAGCAACTCATCTCCCCCATACTTGGTAGATTTTTCTTCATTTTGGGACTTTGTCTTACTTCAGCTTTTATTTGAAATTGGTCTCTTGTATGAGTTCTTGAATTAGATATCCAACACACAGTAAAAACATACATACAGCAAAATAAATTAAAGTTAAAAAGATCTTAACTTGAGATAGAACTTGTAATTTTTATTAATAACAAAATTACTTAGTCAGTACATTACTTATGTCCTGAACTAAGATTACAATGCTAAGCCCTATTACAAGTTTAACTACTTGGTACATGGCTTTCTACTTTCTATATGCTGAGGAGGAAGAATCAGTCTTGTCTTGAATTGCCTTTGGATTTTTCTAATGAGGATGTTGATGATGCGAATTAGGTGGAGGATAAGGAGGTTACCTTGGAAGAGTTCCCTTGTTGAGGTTCGCCATTCAGAGAGCATCTTCAGCTACCTTCTCCCCCTTTACTATTTGACCTTTCACAATTTGTTCAAGGCAGAGATTAAAGGCATCGAGGGTAGCTTGGAAGTTCTTTTACTGCTGATGATTTAAGGGGAAATCACTTGCTCCAGCTGCTCTTTGCCCTTAGAGGAAAGAAACTCCTTCTCATTAAGCTCAATTAGGAGAAGATGGTGACATCTGGAGAGGTGAGTGATCTGATCAAATCCTTGGCATGAAAACTATTGAGAACATTGAACCAGAGCCCTAAAATTTGCTGTAGGTAATGCAATCTTTAGTTGCACCTCCATACCAAGGATCTTGGGCCCAAGGGTTGATATACACTGAGCTGTGTAATCAATATCCTTAGCATCCAATTCGCCTATCCTGACTAGAGTTCCATTGTTCTTACAGGTCTTCTACCTTCAACTTGATGATATTCGGTTTGGTATGAATGGTCATACCAGTCTCAGGGCAACGTGATTCAGAAGGAGGCAGGCTTGGAGTAGGCATTTTTGGAATTATCTTCCCCATTGCAATGATAAGAAATTTCTATGAGGATGAGATCTTACTATTTGTGTTCTCATTTATTTGTCATTGGATAGAGTTCGGTTTGGTGTGGAGAGAGTCAAGGTTGATCATAGGAGCCTTATCCATCTTTGCGAAGGTATCCCTCAACATCTTCACCATTTGGTCTTGCTTATTGTCATGATTTAGCAAAAACTTAGACTGGGTCTCCAATAGCTTGGCGATGCTATGGCTGATGTCCTTGGTAGTCTCTACCTCTGTTAGAACCCTCTTGATTTTACGGTCGATGAGCTTCTTTATTTTGGCCTTCTCTTCACCAAGTTTGTGGATCTCACTTCAGTTGCCATGTTGGTACTTAAGAGACTCAGCTGCTCAGTAGCAGCATCCACACTACCCTTTATCTTGCTTGCAAAAGCATTAGCTAATGTAGTAGATGTGGGGATAACAGAGATGGCTTCCCCAAGCTAGGCTACAGAATTTGTTAAACCTGTTAAGATTAGAGCCATCTTGTCCACCAAGATCTTGGCACTCTCTTTTGCCAAATGTTTTCGAATAACAAACAAGCTGCCTTGAATCTTTTCAAACTGCTTGAAGTAGATAGAATCATTTGGCAAACTTGTGTAGTGTTAGAAGGTAATTTTACCTTGGGTTTGGAGGACAAGTCCATCAATTCTTAAGCGAGTAGCAATTTGCTTACTACTCCATCTAACTTGACATTGATATTGAGCATTGGGAATTTCTTCCTTGCTAACTCTCTAATGTCTACCAAGACAGATGCATCAACCAAGTTCTCATGAACTGGCTCTCTGTTAGGTTCAGATACATCAGGAGTTGTAAAATTTGCCTCAGTATTCTAACCACTTACTTTTCCATGCTGAGAGGATTTATAGAAGAAATAGGGGTAGGATTTTGAAGAACCTCTTGGTTAGCTATTTGGCCCAAGGATGGGCTAGCTTGAGGTTGCTCAAACTGAGTAGAAGGTTCCTCAGTTTGAGTGAAAGAGAGTAAGGGGATGTTGGGATGTTGGGATTAGGAATATCAGACTCTTCTTGATGGAGGGAAAAGGTGTCTCCAACATCCGCCTTGCTGCTCACCACCTACACATTCTTTTGCAAGAGCCTGTTGGTGGCATAATGCTTGCGTTGAGTGCTCTTAGCTTTAGCAAAAATGTCTTGTACTTCAGCGGTAGCATTATGACTTTAAGTTTCCTCTTCTTTAAACATCTTGGCCTCACCCTTCTCCTCAATTTCTTTTGAGAACACCATTTTGTGCTTTCTTTGGCGTAGGGACCCATCAGCCTCATTGCATCATCTTTCTCCTCAGCATGAATTTTGGCCTCTGCTTCACTTGGTGTGTGGGTTTTGGCCTTCATTTTCCTCCTTTGATGCTGGGGTTGAGCAGGGGCCTCATTAGTTTTGGATTTCGTAGGACTCTTCCCCTTGGCCTTAGAGGAAGCAGCCTTTTGCTTGGGAGAGGAGGAGGTGGTGGTGACTTGCTCCAGGATGCTAGAGCTTGGCAACTTATTTGAGTCTTTACTATCCTTAAAGTCCACCATGAAACCAACTTCTTCCTCCTTTGAGATGTCCACCGGTACTACTGATGGTACGCACTTAAGCTTGTGCTTTTGTTGTGCCTTATTGTACTTAGTATGTACCTGGTTGTGAACCAGCTTGCTGAAGTGAGACATATCAAACTTCTTCTTCACAGGCAAGACTATGTCATCGAACTCCCCCCAAAAACTAAGCGATGTCCACTTTCACTACCCTCATCAATTTGGTTATGAGGTAACCATAATGATAAATAGTAGTCAACTTGGTCAAATGGTGAAGAATCACCATTAGCCAGTTAAGCTTCTTACCCTCTACCATATGGTAGAGCACACACCTCTCGAAATAGGTGCAGCTAGTTACAGACCCATTTTTTGGAAGTAGTAGCTTCACCACCAGCTCATGGCAAGCTCTAGCGGTCCAGCTCATCTCGCTCACTGCTATCTCACCCAAAATATAATTTGAAGGGAGCTCCCAATCCTCTAGAATCATAATGGCATCTTCTTCGCTAGTCTTACGGAGCTAAGTGCCTCTAGTAGGCAATGTTCCATATCAATCTCGAGTAGATAAGAGTTGATTTGCCTCCGAACTCCATCATCAACACATCATTAAACCCCTAGATGGTGTAGAGGTTGGAGTACAATTCTCTGCTAAGCTGAGAGATGGCTGAGGTATTGTTGCTTTATTATTATATGCATGGTTCTATTCTTCAGTAATCTCTAATAGCCGACGTTGTAAACAGGTCCGAATTCCAAGTTATCAGCCTAATCCACCTTTGTGAAAAGGGTGCCTTCTTCCAAAGTACGCTTCTCTATTTTTCCTTCAGCATTCACAATGATTTTCAAAGAGGTGGTGCTCTTAAGTCTGAAATTGGTTTTGGTAATCGCTATTTGAGAGAGGTTGAGGAAACTTGAGAGAGAAAGGGAATTAGGGTTTGAATGCTTTTAGATTATTCAAATTCGTAAAAGGAAGTGAACTTCTCTCTCAACTGTTCAGCTTATATATGCAACAACATCTCTCAGGGGTACGTGGTGCTTCTATAGCTCAAGATTGGCATTTGATTAACTACCTTAGTAAAATGGTGGTTTTTGAGAAAAATGATTCCACTTCAAACACACGTCTTTTTGAAAATGTAGAGCTTGGATTTAACCGTGAAACTGTTCCTCACGCCATTACTTTAAAATTTAGATGTTGTTATCCACGTGTTTTCTCAAGGCTTAATCTCCAACAGTTAGCCAAATTTTTGAGATTTTCATTTTCCTTCTTCTTCAACATGGATTTGCCACTCCTATTAGCTGTCTTAGAACATTGAATTGCTCTTTTGGTAAAGGTTTGGTGAAGATATCATCGTGCTATTCTTTTGAAGGAACATACTCCAGCTTAACATCTCCTCTTAGCACATGATCCCTAATGAAGTAATGTCTAATGTTGACATGCTTCATCCTGCCATGCTGAATTGTATTTTTGGATAGGTCAGTTGCTCTATTATTATCTCACATAACTTTGAGGCAAAATGACTTTATAACATAATCTTCTAGTTGTAGCATAATCCATAGCAGTTGTGCTATGCAACTTCCTGCAACCATATACTCAGCTTCTGCTGTACTCAGTGTGACAGAAGTTTACTTCTTTCTATACCGTGAGACAAGAAATTCTCTAAGGAAATGACATCCTCTTGTTGTACTTTTCCTGTCGAGCTTGTCTCTACCATAATCAGCATTTGTGAATCCCTTAGGAGTGAAATCTAAGCTTTTAGGATACCACAGACCTACTTCAATCGAGCTTTGCAAGTACCTGAGAATTCTCTTAATAGTTGCTAAGTGAGATTCTCTAGGATCAGTTTGATAACAAGCACAGTAGCACACAACATATTGAATGTCTGGTATACTAGCTATGAGACAAAGAAGAGATCCAATGATTCCTCTGTAGAACTTGATGTCTACAGGTTTTCCACCTTCATCTTTACTCAGGATAATATTAGTGGCCATGGGAGTGGACATTAGCTTCGAATGCTCTATGTCAAATTTCTTCAGGACTCTCCAGCATACTTAGCTTGACTAATGAAAATTCCATCTTTAGTCCGCTTGATTTGAAGACCAAGGAAAAAGTTGAAGTCTCCCATCATAGGCATTTCATACTTGCTTTTCATCTGCTTGCAGAACTCCTTGCACAACTTCTCATGAGTTGCTCCAAATATGATATCATCAATGTGTATTTGGACTAGAAACACATCTTCTTTTCTTCACTTGATAAATAGAGTCATATCTACTTTTCCTCTTTCATAGCCTTTGCTGATCAAGAAATTAGTTAGCCTCTCATACCAAGCTCTAGGAGCCTACTTCAATCCGTAGAGAGCTTTCTTCAATTTCAAGATATGCTCAGGATTCTTCGAATCTTCAAAACCAAGAGGATGGCAGACATACACTTCTTCTTGAATGAATACATTTAAGAATGCACTCTTAACATCCATAATAACAATTTTTATCTCTACACATTACTGTGGCATGTCCATTCTTTCCACAAAAACTACACGGCGTTTTTGCTTTGGGTTGGCTCGCTTTATTCCTCTTAGTTTTGTGAGTTTGGTTACTCGAAGGTCGACTGTTGGTTGGAGGAGGATCCCATTTCTTCTTCAAAGCTATTACCGCAATAGTCAACTCATCTAATTGCTTCGTGAGCTTGCTGGTTAAACAGTCTTGATACTCAGCTTTTTCTTGAAGAAAGAGGATATTAAGAGATAAGGAAGAGACAGTGTCTTCCAAATCTTCACTTCTCCTCACTAGCTCTTTGATGTTTTTCATCGACTTGTTAGTTAGTTTCATAACATCAAAGAGTGCGTGGGTGAATTCTTCCATACACAAGGGAATTTCAGAATGTACCTCAACATGAGGAGCCTTTCCCTTGTTGCGCTCAGATTCAGAGTCAACAGCGGTTTGATCTCTACTAGAGGTAGATATTGAACCTTCACCCCTTTGATTTTCAATGTCCATAAGATAGAGGTTGGCTGAATTAGTTACTTCCTCATCAGACAATGAGGATTCTTCTGAGTTGCTCCAAGTAGCAACAAGTGCCTCATTCTTCTTGTTGAACCTCTTCTTGAATCTATCCTTATTCACCTTTGGATAGCTGGATTAAATATGGCCTTTTTCTCAATAGCCAAAGGACTTTATGTCTTTGTTGTGCTCCTTTTTCGGTCCTTCCTCAGCTCCACGTTGGTGCTGAGTTGACTTGTTTCTAGCTGGATACTTCTTCTTGTTGAACTTCCCATCCTTCTTCATGAAGCGTTTGAAACACTTGGTCAGAAGAGACAATTGCTCATCTGAGTCGTAGTTGGTGGACTCATCAGATGAATTAGCTTTCAGGACAATGGCTTTGCCCTCTCTTTCCTTGCCTTGACTCCTTTTAGAGCCATCAGAATACTTCCTAAGAGATATCTGATGAGTTAGCAAGGTGCCTATCATCTCATCGTAGCTGTAGGTCTTCAGATCATGAGACTCCTCAATAGCTCTCTTCTTGGAGTCCCACTCTAAGGTAAGAATGCGTAGAATCTTCTTCACGAGATCCTCCTCAGTGAACTCCTTTCCCTATCTCTTCAGTTCATTAACGATGTTAACGAACCTAGTATTCATACTGTAAATACCCTTACTGGTGCCCATTAAGAACATCTCATACTCCCTCAGCATGAGATTCATCTTTGACTCTTTGACCTTATTTGTCCCCTTGTAGGTAATCTCTAGCTTTTTCCAGATTTCCTGTGATGTCTCACATTTTGAGACCCTGTTAAACTCAGTAAGATCTAGCTCATAGTGTAAGTAGTTAATCATTGAGGTATTCTCCTTGAGAAGCCTCAGGTCAGTGTCATCATAGTCCTCTGCATCTACTAGAACATGAATTTCATTCCTCACAATAGTGGGAACTTTGGGGCTAAGTTCGATTTCAAGCCAAGCCTGCATGCTTTGCAATTAAATGAAGTTTTTCATGCAATTTTTCCAGAATGTGTAATGATTACCATAAAAAAGAGGTGGCCTAGTAATAGACATTCCCTCCTTTAAGAGAACTGCCTGACTTGAGCTAGAACTGTAGTTGTTATAAGCCATTTTTGGATCTTTACTCAAAGACAATTAGTCAATAAGTTGAGCACTTACTCTGATACCACTTGTTGGTCCTTTGATAGCTTGTAAACAACCACAAAGGGAGGGTGAATGCGAATCTTGGTTACTTTTTAGATTTATGAAAATTAATTAAACAAGTTGAGTTTTTAGATGTGTGTTGAGCTTATCTAAAAACTTATAAACTGCTCAGCTTCATTGGCACAATTTATCTTCAATCTCTTGTTGAGTACTCTACTCAGCTCGGATCATTTTTTTAAGCAAAAACACTTAACGATAGAAAAAATGATGAATGAGCTAGACGCAATAAAAGCTAAAGGTTAAGTTCAGAACTTCAACACCTGATTTTATCCTAGTTCAGCCCCGAGCCTACCTCTAATCCCCAGATTCTTTGTCCAAGCTTTAATCCACTACTGTTCATTCCTTACTTAGGCGGAGCAACCTTTACAGAGGGTAGACACAGTTTTACAGAAAGTACCTTTCATTCTAACTACCACTCAACTCAGTTTGCTCACCCTTCCCAAACTAATACTCAGATTTGAAATGAAAGTGCAAACCGATTTCAAATTATGAAATGTTGAATCCTTAAATCTGAGTAGCCAATTCTCTCTATTACAAATAGATTTGAAATGGTTGTTTAATGATTTGTTTGATTTTGGAATTTCTTAAAGCTGGGGGTATTTGCTTAGAGTTTCAGCTCTTAAAGAAATTCGAGGTGATTCTCCAAGTTTGATCATCTACTTCTGTCTTCTATTTATACTTGAAGCTTTTTGAAGTAGCCGTTGCAAACTTATCGTCCTTGCAGTTCTTCAATTTCTCTTCTCTTCATATCTTTCGAATCTTGCCATTGGAGATAGATTCCAGGACATTTAGAGATAGAAATTTGAACGTTGAGGATAAAATTCCATTGAAAAATTCTCGTTTGTCTTCAAGCAATTCGAATTGAGAGAGAGGCAAGCGAAATGCAACATGGAGTCTTGTGATTAGTTGACATTTCTGACGCTTGGAGATGCATGGAGACACTAAGAAAATGGCGCATGTCAGAGGATTCATTTTGTCTTGGACTTTAGTGAGGCATCTCCAACATTCCGTACTGACACCTTTTTGAATTGTGAGGACCATTGAAAATCTTCATTAATTTCAACACTTTTTAACCTGAAAAGCATCAAAAGAATATTTTGTTTCTCATAGAAGACGTCAGCAGCATAGGTGTCATTTAATTCTCTAAGTGTCAACAAATTCAGCTTTTAATCAATTAAAAGCTAACTCAGCACAACTGAGTTGATATTCTTCTAATCTATGTAGTACTCAGCACATACTCAGCTTTCCTACTCTAAGCCGCAACTTAATTAATTACTCAACAAACTGAGTTGTTTGCCCTTAAATAAACTCAACTCAGCTTCATTAATTAAGAGTACACTTAGTAAGCAATTAATTTTACTATCCTAATTAGTTTGCTATTTCCAAAATATTTAAGTACTGTGAAGTACTATTAACTTGGGTTCTACATTCTCCTCAATGAACTGAATGATCAATATTTTCTAACCGGCAAGGGTAAAGAGATGTTAGATCAAGAAATTTTCCCGCTGATCATTGGAAAGTAGGATGATTTTCAGTTTGCTTTAGACTCCTTTAATGTCTGCCTCGAATAAATTTTGAAGGGATAAATATCAATGAGGGAGAAGGTAGCTGAAGATGCCCTCAGGACTACTAATTTGAATAAGGAAACTCTTCCTAAATGTCCTCAGTATCCACCTCACACTCCACATCATCAACAACAACCTCAATAGCAACATCATCAACAACAACAACAAAAGTTAACCTCTGATCATCCTGGATAACCTTCAAGATCTGACAAATAAGCCAAAATCCAATGTATCTAGAATAGGCACCTCTTGTAATAGGACCTCATTGTAATCTTAGCTCAGGACACTTTTTGTGCACTGACTAAGTTTTGTTATTAATGAAAAATTACAAGTTTTGTCAAATCAAGTTAAAAATTCTTAACTTATATCCCTATTGTGTATATTTTATTTTTTATGTCTATTGAATATATGATGAAGGATTACATATACTGATACCAACTCAAGAGAAAAGCTGAAGTAAGACAAAGTCCCAAAATGAAGAAAATTCCTCCAAGTATGGGGGAGTTGTACTAATTGAAGGAATCCACTCAGTATGGGGTAGTCGAGACTGACTAAGGAAGTCACTCAGCATGGGGAAGTCTTACATCACTTTACATGTATTTTGATATCTTTAAACTACTTATTCATTAATCTCTTCTTCTACCTAGTTGGTTATCTATCCAAAATGGGGGGAGATTGTTGAACCCAAGTTAATAGTACCTCACATTACTTATAACATTTTGGAAACAATAAACTGACTAGAATAGTGAAATCAATTTAGTACTAAGTATGCTCTTAATTAATGAAGTTTACTCGAGTCTATTTAAGGTAAAACAACTCAGTTTACTAAGTAATTAATTAAGTTATGGCTTAAAGTAAGAAAAGCTGAGTAGAGCTGAGTATTACATTGTTTATAAGATATTCACTCAGCTGTGCAGAGTTAGCTTTTTATTGTAAACGTTGTATTCCTTGACACTTAGAGAAATATTTGACACTTGTGCTACCAATGGTTTTTGTGAGAAATGAAATATACATTTAATGCTTTTTAGGAGAAAAAGCGCTGAAATTAAAAAAAATTCCAGTGGTCCTCACAAGAAAAAAGGTGTCAGTTAAGAATGTTGGAGAATCCTCACTAAAGTCCAAGACAAAAGGAATCTTTTGACATGTGTCATTTCTCAGTGTCTCTGTGCAACTCTGCAATGTCAGCAAGTTAACCATTCATAGAATTCCATGTTGCATCTCACGCGCTTCTCTATCAAAATGGATTTCTTGAAGACAAATGAGTTTTTGACAACGGATTAATCTCGCGCTTCAACATTCAAAATCTCTGTCACTAAACGTCCTTGAATTTGTCTCCAACGGAAAAATTTGAAATATTTGAAGAGAAGATATATTGAAGAGCTGTTAGGATGAGAAGTTTGCAACGGCTAATTCCAAGACCTTCAACTATAAAAAGAAGACTGGAGAAAACGTTCAAACTTGGTGAATCACCTCGAATTTCTTCGAAGAGCTGAAACTCTATTCAAATACTCTTAGCTACAAGAAATTCCAAATCAAGAAATCAGGAAACATTCACTGTCTAACTCTGTTTATACTAGAGAGAGAATAGCACTTAAGATTTAACATTGTAAAGGACTCAACATTCTACAAGTTGAATTCCTTTGTTCACAATTTCTTTAGAAATTTGGGGGTCGTTTTGGGAAGGGTACCCAAACTATGGATTGAGTGATAGTTAGAAAGAAAGGTACTTTCTATAATTGAGTCTACTCATTGTAAAGGCTTCTCAGCCTAAGGTAGGAATGGAATCACTAGTGGATTAAAGCTCAAAAAGGAATTTGGAGACTAGAGGTAGGCTAGGGGCTGAACCAGGATAAAATTTCAGGTGCTGAAGTTCTAACCTTATTCGTGCCTTTATCACATTTCTCATTCATCATTCTATTTCTGTTATTTATTGTTTTGCTTGAAAAATCAATCCGTGCTTAATAGAGTACTCAACAAGCGATTGAAGATAAACTATGCTAGCAAAGCTGAGCAGTTATTATTTTGAGACCCTGCTCAGCACGAAGCACTCAGTACGTGCATCTAAAACCGAACTTGGTAAATTTTTGTATAAAATCCAAAAAGAAACCAAGAACTGCATTCACCCCCTCTGTAGTTTAATTAAGCCATTTAGGAGTAACAATTTCATACTTCGATGATGATATTTTAACCTAGTAAGGATGTCCATATGTTAGATTATTACAAATATTCCCAAAAGGTATTAAGTTTTTTCTATAAGGCACAATTAGATCTTCCTCTAAGAAGGCATCAAGCCCTTCGCATAAGGCACAAACACCTTTTTGTAAAGAGGCACCAAATTCTTTCATTTAAAACACTTAAAGCCATTGGAATCAGTAACACCATGTTAGACTCTCCTCGCTACCAAAATGGTTCCAAAATCCTTAACCAACAACATGTTAGCTCTTCTTAAATACCAAGGTATTCCAATTCCCTTACTAACACAATGTTAGCTCCTTGTCACAACCAAAGCGGCTTTAAGACCTCTACTAACACCAAAGATCATGTTATTTATCACTACCAAGGTGGTTCTAAGACCTCTACTAACACCTTATTAGCTCTTCATTTCTACCAAGGCAATTCTAAGGACCTTGATAACAACAAGTATTAACACTATATCATTCCTTGAGTGCTTCTACGATTTTTGACTAACATTAGATAGCTTTTAGCTGGTTCAAAACTATTTTTGAATGCCTTAATTTTCACATCTATTTCATATTCTAGCATCTCATCAAACTAATAATTCCTTAAATTTTCAATTCTAAAGTGAGCATCAAGCTCATTGTTGATGCGAGAACATACTCACTTTATGTACCAATTCCTAACATATTCACCATTTCCAATAATTCTAAATGGCTAAGTCATCGCCATTTCCATGCTCTTAGACTACACTTAAAATTTATGCTTACTCTTTTCGTTAATTAACAAAAAAGACCTACAATGGAACTCACATTCACCTTATTTATTCTCAACACATATATGAAGACCTTGACGTAAAGACTTCAACATCTCTAGAACTTCTCAACTATTAGCCTTTGACACTTCTAAGACTTCATATTGTTAGTCATACATAAGAGAATACACGACTATTAACATCATGTTCCGAGATAATTCTTGCTAACCAATATCCATTCATTCAAAGCTTTTAATCTCTCTCTAAGATCCTTTGCACAATGCAAAGATTCACTCTAAGACACCCTAGAAATCCTTTATGCCATGCAAAGCCCTTCTTGAATAATCAAAACATCTAAGCATCATTTTTACAAGGTAAAATGCATCGACAACTCCCTCACCTTTTGTCGATCCACCTACTGCCCCCCCTATCCTTTCAAAAGGACCCCGTAGCTCTCTCTCCTTTAAAAAGTGCACCTCTCGATTACCTCAATCTGACTAAACCACTCTTAGTTAAAAGAGTGAGATGCACACACTCTTACATGTCCAAGGGTTGAAAAGTCAACCTAATAATAACCCAACAAGTAGCATTAAGGGTAAAAGTTACAAATAAGTCCCCAAAATAATTTCATTATAACCCTTTAATATTTCATATTTGCATTCCTATCATCTTCTGCATCAATCAATTTTTTTTATCGTAACCAAATCAAAACACAAATTTCATCATAAAGCATATATAGATTTTGAAAAGTTAGTATAAATGATATTATATTTCTTCTATTTTTGGTTTTATTGGGAGAAAATGAAAGGAAATAAAAAAGAAAATGAAAGAAATTAGTAGAATTTTTCTTCGGAAAATGATGAGTTTCTGGGAAAATTCATGTAGTTTCCAAGAAAATTAATGAATTTTTTCGGTAAACTACCAAATCTCCAAAACTTCATGAAACATAATAGACTTTGCTTTTCCAAGTCGTCTGGTGAAAAAATGAAGAATCTTTATCTAAAAAATTGTTAAAAATCTCATCATTTTGATAAAATAAAGAATTTGCAAAGAAAAACAAAAAAAGTTTGTAGAAAAATCAAAGGAAGAAGATGAAGAAAGAGTCAACACTCACTAGGCTAGTCAACTCATGCCACATCATTAGCCATGTTGGACGGAGGGAGCCAAGAGGTGTACTTTTTGAAAGGATAGGGAGCTACGGGTTCCTTTTGAAAGGATAGGAGGCGGTAGGTGGATTCGTGAAAGGTGAGTGAGCTGTTGATGCATTTGACTTTGTTACAACATGGATTTCAAGCTAAATTCCTAGCCCCCATGATCTTGACCGGAGAATAACATCCTAGCATCCTTGCTATAACCTAGACTTCAAGCTAATGTCCTAGTAATCGTCGCTATTGAATAGACCATTTCGTATCCTCAGAGGAGGCTCTTCGACATCATTCATAAACCATTTGTGTCATTTGAAGACTCTCTCGAAGGAACTTCACACCATGTAAAACTCCATGCGCAAAATATTACACTCACAACACCAAATTTTAAAAAAATACATAAATATATTTGAACTACCATGTTTCTTAAATTTAATTAAGTAATTAAATTGTTAATTTTTGAAGAGGGGAGATTAATTGAATATAAGAAAGAGTTAAAGGCCCTATTTGTTTACAGAAAAATATTGTGCAGGAACATATTTTTCGAATTTTCCTGTGTTTGTTTGCCATGGAAAATAAGTTAAAGGAAATTATTGTACAAGTCAAAATAAAAATGTAGTGTAAATAAAGGAAAATGTTTTCCCATAAAAAATATTGGAAAATATTATCCCTTACTCTATCAGTTGACATCCTCCACTATTATTACTATCCCACTCTTGCTACCAACATCATCATCACCTCCACTCTACCACCACCACCACCACCACCACCACTATTACCACCACCACCTCCTCCAATACCATCACCTCCATCATGTTCTTGCTACCAACACCATTATTACCACAACTTCCTTCACGCCTCCAGCACCACCACCACCACCTCCTCCTCCTCCATCCTGTTCTCACTACCACCACCACCACTTCCATCACCCTACTCGCGCTACCAGCACAACCATCTCGCTACCACTACCACCACCATCTCCACTTCCTTCACCTCGCTCTCGCTAGCAACACCACCTCCTCTACCCCACTCTCACTACCATCACCACCACTTCCTTCACCCCGGTCCTCCATCCCGCTACCACCATCACAACTATTATCATCACCTCTTCCACCCCCTACACCACCATCATTACCACTTCATCCACGCCTCCACTACCACCTCCCCCACCCCACTCTTACTACCACCACCACCACCACTTCCTCCACCTTACTTGTGCTACCACCACCACCACTTCCTCCACCCGCTCTCGGTACCACCACCACCACTTACTTCCTCCATCATACCACCACCACTTTGCCAATGCCATCACCAGAACCACACTATTACTACATCCACCCTTAGTTTATTCGATTATCACAACTTCCTCCACCCCACCACAACCACTAACATGCCGCTACCAATACCACTACCACAATTTTCTATACTCCACCATCGCCACCACATATTGTATATTTCGCATATTTTATAATATATATAGATATATAAATTAAAATATGATATTGTATATTTAAATTTATGATTGGAAAATATTTTCCAAATAATTAAATAAACATTAGAAAATATTTTACAGCGATATAGCCAAACACAGGAAAATATCTTATTTTCCTGCACAATATTTTCCCTTGTACAAAATTTTCCCTTGCACCATATTTTCCTGCAAACAAACAAAGCCAAAATAAGAAAATAATAGTGTAGAAACGAGTAGAATGGATCGAGCTACGTCTGGTTCATCCAGGCCTACCTCAAAAAATTAAGAGCCCGACCCCAACCCAACTTGTAAATATATAATAGTAAAACTCAATTCAGGCTTAATAAATAACTAAAATCAAGCCTATCATATAAATAAACTTTTTATTTACAATAGGGTATTTTTTGTAAATACCCATTTATGGAATAGGATATTATAGTTTAGAGATTTATATTCACTAAATGCCCATTTTAAGATTTCCAATTCACTAATTAACATTTATATTTATTAATTACCATTTTAATTTAGCTTATACTCCTTTTTCAAAATACATGCTAAATAGAATCCCAATTAATTAGGATTAACTCAACTCCTAATCGGACTCAACAACTGTGAATCCAAAAATTGCTTTCTCTTATCATCTCAATCCTAATTTCAAATCTTTTCAAGTCAAAGAAACCATGAAAACCAGCACAAATTCATAAGCTTCTTTAGAATCATCTCGGTTCATCATAAAAAACATCATGAAAACCAGGAGTATGACGAAATCTAAAGCTCAATCAGAAATCATAAAGGTAATGTACTATGAATCGCATATAATTTTGGGAAATTGATAACCTAGGTTTTATACCGTTTGATTTTTATGAACTTAAAAATCTGCATGTTCGAATTTGATGAACTTAGAATTCAAATCAGTAAAATTGGTATAATCTAATTATACAAAAATGTATTACCTAAATTAAACAAGCATATCCAATTTTTCTATAGGGAGTTTTCTTTCCCGCTTTATTTTGGAATATTTGATTGTCTTTGTGGATTAGGGACTATTTGCATTGTTGTTTTAATTCGATAGATTTCAGACCTTTTGCTGTTTTTTTTAGAAAAGTAACCAAAAGCATGAAGTCAATTGTTGGAAAGGTATATTTCATATATACCATAGAATTGAAACAATATACTTTAAAACCAGACTATTTGCAACTACTTATATGTTTATTGGAATGTATATTCCATAAATACCGTAGATGTGAAATAGTATACTTTAAAACCAGACTAATTTTACATTTATGTATAAATGATTTACTTTATGTTGGTTTTAATAGTTTAACTTGAGGGAAATCAATGCATACTAGATGGAAGTTTTCTGAAACATTTTACTTTTCTGCCAAAGATTTTAGTTTTCTATTTGAGATTGTGTTGTTAAACTATTATGCAGTTAAACTATTATGGTTTAGGCTGTATCAGCATAGCATAACCCAAAAATTTCAGTATTTCATATATACCATAGATTTTAGTTTTCTTGATATGGGTTGTGTTGATACAACCTTATAAAAGGTCATTGATTTAGCTAAAAGGTCATTTTATTCTTTTTGAGATTGTCTTACCTGTGATTGTTTAGGAATTATGCTGATGGTTTATGAATTATGCTAATACAACATTATAAAAAAATTCATTGCTAATGGTTTTGAATGAAATCAATTAGCATAATCCAATTAGGATAGTTTAAAGATTATGATTGTTTTTTTATTTTCTAAAGCTCATGGTACTTATCATGGTTTTCAGCTCAATATTTATTTGTGAAGTACACAAATAAGTTTTTAATTGGTATATGTAACATATACATTCAACATAGTTGATATACTTTACTATGATTATAATTATATATTTTGTTATGCAGGATTCGAACCTTATATACAAAAATACTAAGTTACCAGAATGGCATAGCAGAGTAATAATAACATCAAATTATGATCTTATCAAAGTGTTAAATGACAATTTACCCAAAACAGTGCTGAAAATGTTTTGGCAGACAAAGTTTGGAATGTACCTCGAGCTAGTACCATTCAAAATTCAGTATAGGTTGTTGCATGCATTAATCTTGAATGAGGTAAAGCAAATTGATAGCAGCTGCATTGTTGTTTCTTTAGGAGGGGAGAACAAGGTGTTCAACATTCAAGAATTCCTGTTAATTTCTAGATTGAGTAGACTCCCAACTAGTCAGAAGAATCCAATGGAGGATGGATCATCAACTGAATTCAGAGAAACATATTTTGGAACCCCAAATTCAATAAAACAACAAGAAATTGAAGCTTGGATCAAGAAGGATGAGGATTGCGATAATAAAATAAAGGATGATACAGAATTGCTACAAATGTCCGTAACCTACTTCATTTCTAATTTTGCGATCGACAAAGACCCTCTATGCAACATACCAGTTTGGATTTTTGATATTGTGATTAGTGGAGAGTATGATGATGTCGCTCGGGGAGTTTTGTCGTAAAAAGTGACAATAAAGAGATTGAAATTTGAAAGTCAAAATTCCTAAATCATATAAACTCACAGGAATACCATACATTTTCCAGTTGCGGTTTTATGAAGTTCAGGGCGAGCGAGTATCTGCTTTGTGATAGAGTGGTAGGAGAACTAAAATTATAAGGCCACGGATTTTTAATTGGAAGCCATTAGAGAAGGAAAAAGGTCACAAGTTCATCATTGAAAACATCTTTAGCAAACCAAGTAACACTGTAAGTAATTACGTGACATAAATATTTTCTTTTCAGAAATTTATTGTTTATTAGAAAAGGATATTTCATACATACCTAATAATGAAAACAGTATATTCTTACAAAAGCTTTTGCTATTTGTTTAAAAGAATATTATATTTGATATATTCCTTATAATGAAAACAATATATTTAACAAAAACTTTGAGCCGAGAAAATGAAATCTCGAAGCTTGCGCTACTTTTTGGTATTGAAACAAGTCAAATCTGATTAGAGAAATACATTCTGATAGCATTAGCTAGTGTACAGCTCACATAGACTATATTACAATCTGCGAAAAAAATGGCGATTTCTTTTCCCAACCTACATAATTACTTCTTTTTTAACAAAAAAAATTTGCTTATTTGTTTATTAGAAAGGTATAATTCATATATACCATAAAATTGAAACAGTATTCTTATATAACCAAATTAATTTGTTCTACTACTGATATCACGAGAAACATCAATACTTTGTTTTACCACTGCAACACAAGAAAATATACCATTTAATAACATTTCGGTTAAGAAAATATGTCATTTAGTAACATTCCAGTTAAGAAAATATATCATTTATTAATAGCTAATACAAGAAAAATATATCATTAAACAACATTTGAGTTATGAAAGTATACCATTTTACAACATTCTTGTTATGAATATATGTCATTTAGCAATAGCTAATACAAAAAAAATATACCATCAAACAACATTTTGGTTATGAAAATATATCAATTAACAACATTCTACTTATGAAAATATAATATTCAGCAAAAGCTAACCCATGAAAAATATACCATTAATCCTGAAAGTAAAAATATATTACATAATGTTTGTAAATTTTCAATGAAAAGATTGTTACCATGGTGATTAACTGCTTCTTTCATAA
>CATIWQ010684604.1:0-11624 GCA_949673415.1 Euphorbia schlechtendalii
TTAATGCTTTCCGCATGCGCGTTAAATCATGCATTTAACCTCAAAACGACATAAGTGAGAATACGCGTAACTAAGAAATACGGTTTTCTATAGTTGTAATTTAATGTGATCCAATAAGAAATAAGTAACTTATCATGAACCCGAATCTCTGTGTCTTGTTGGGCCGTCCCCCGCACGTTAAGCATCACAGGACTCTAATTCCTAGAAAGAGCTAATCCAGGTGGCGACTCTACAACAAGAGATGGCGAATTCGGGTTCAAACCGATCCATAAACATTTTCACCCTCTCTTTCAAACCTTTTTTTAGGCCCCCGGCCCGGCGCATACCATTTTTCCAAACACCCCGGTGGACCACGCCTCTCATCCAGCGAGCTCTCGGCCCACCGCTCCGTGTCGTCCGCTCACAACTACCCATGTGAATCTCGTGAAGTCATTTACTACCACCAAAGTGAACCTCTTACCACCCAAACTCATTGGCTGAACTGAGCCAAAAAGATCCAGGTGAAGTAACTCCAATGGTCACTTAGTTACTACTCAATTTACTGATCTAAATGATTTCTTAACTTGCTTACCAAGCTGACAAGCAGAGCAGAGTTTATCTTTTTCAAAGATGATACTAGGTAACCCCACAACTAATTACTTTTTTGCTAGTTTGGACAGTATGTTCATACTAATATAACCCAACCTTCGATGCCAAAGCCATGAATTATCCTCCTTAGATACAAGATAAACGTTAGTGGAGCCAGGTATAAATCAATCATATAAAGATTATTGATCTTGGGAGCAAAGAGTATAGTTGAGCCAATCTTATAGTCAATAACTGAGCATCCTATTGAGTCGAAAATAACCTTTCTGCCTCTATCGTAGAGATGGGTTACACTGAGCAGATTGAACTTCAAACCTTTGATTAGAGAAACCTCTTCAATTGAGGGAGAAACACCAACAGTGCCACAACATACAATCTTGCCTTTCTGGTTATCTCCAAAACTAACACTTCCATTTCTTTTGCGCTCTAATGAGATGAACTGACCTTCATCTCCCATCATATTCCTTGAGCATCCACTATCCAAATACCACATTCGAGAGTCATCAGTGACTCTAAAGCTCACCTGCAAAACAATTACATTTTCTTAGGTACCCATGCTTTCGAGCTGGGTCCTCCTTTGTTAGCACTACTTACGTTTGTCCAATCTTACTCGTTATGATAACCATTTTTATGCCGACACATAATTGTGGCATGTCCAGCTTTCCCACAAAAATCAGATGCTATTTTTGGTTTGGGCTGGCTCGCTTTCTTCTATTTAGAGGAATTCTTCCTCTTAGATTGCGAGTTTGGTTACTCTGAGTTTGATTGTTGGCTGGAGGAGGAAACTCTTTCTTCTTTAAATCCATTATCTCAATAGTCAACTCATCTAATTACTTAGTGAGCTTACTGATAGAACACTCTTGATACTCAGATTTTTCTTGAAGAAAGCGGATATCAAGCGATAAGAAAGCATTAGTATCTTCCATATCGTCACTTCTCCTCACTATCTCTTTGATGTTTTTCATTGATGTATTAGTTAACTTCATGACATCAAAGAGAGCCTGGGAGAATTCTTCCATAGATAAAGGAATTTTAGGGTATACCTCAGCTTGAGGAGCTTTTCCTTTATCATGCTCAGCTTCAAAGTTGACAGCGCAATGATCTCTACCGGAGGTAGATGTTGAGCCTTCGCCTCTATCCTCGATCCCCATCAAGCAGAGATTGGCCAAATAAGTAACTTCTTCATAAGATGATGAAGATTCTTTTTAGTCACTCCAAGTGGCAGCAAGTACCTTATTTTTCTTAGAGAATCTCTTCTTGATCTTGTCCTTCTTCATCTTTGGATAGCTAGACTGGATGTGGCCTTTCTCTCCACACCTGAAGCACTTGATATCTTTGATGTGCTCCTTCTTCGATCCTTCCTTAGCTCAATACCAATGCTGAGTTAACTTGATTTTACCTGGTTACTTCTTCTTGCTGTTGAACTTCCCATCCTTCTTAATGAAGCATTTGAAACGCCTGGTCAGAAGGGCCATTTGCTCATCAGAGTCGTAGCTTGTGGACTCATATGATAAATCTACTTCAAGGACAATGGCTTTTTCCTTCTTGCCCCCGATTCTTCTTGGAGTCATCTAAGTATTTCCTCAGAGACATCTCATGAGTTAGACAGGTGCCTATCAGCTCATCATAGCTGTAGGTCCTAAGATCATGAGCCTCCTCGATAGTGCTCTTCTTGGAATCCCACTCTATTGTAAGAGTGCAGAGAATCTTCTTGACGAGCTCCTCCTCACTGAACTCCTTTCCAAGCCTCTTCAATTCATTATCAATGTTAATGAACATGGTATTCATCCCTTGAATACCCTCACTAGCTCCCATCGAGAACATCTCATACTCTCTTAACATGAGATTAATCTTAGACTCCTTGACCCCGTCGATCCCCTCATAGGTAATCTCCAGCTTCTTCCAGATTTCCTGTGTTGTTTCACATCCTAAGACCCTGTTGAACTTAGTAAGATCTAGTGCATAGTGTAAGTAATTAATCGCTACGGCATTCTCCTTGAGAAGCCTCGGGTCAGGTTCATCGTAATCCTCTATATCTACTAGGACACGCACACCATTCCTCACAACCATGGGAACGCTGGGACGAAGCTCAATTGCGAGCCAGGACTGCATGCTTTGAGACTAGATGAAATTTTTCATTCTATTTTTCCAGAAAGTATAATGATTACCATCAATGAGAGGTGGTCTAGTAATAGACATTCCATTTTCAAGGAGAACTGTTTGACCAGAACTCGAACTAAAGTTATTATATGTCATTTATGGATCTAGCTCAAGATGATTAGTCTAGAATATGAGCAACTTCTTTGATACCACTTGTTGGTCCTTAAACAAGCTGATAACGACAGCAGAGGGGGGTGAATGCGTTATCTTGGTTACTTTTATACTGTTTCTAATTTATTTGTCAAGTTCTGTTTTTATATGCGTGCTAAGTGAAATATAAAAATGTATAAACTTCTCAGCTTCGCTGGTACAGTTTACCTTCAATCCTTAGCTAAGTAAAACTTACTCACCGTAGATTGGATAACAAGTAAATAAGTGAATAAGAGAGAGATGAATGAGCAGATTGCTGATAAATTAAATCGCTTAGAGTTCGAACGATTACACTTGAGATTTTATCCTGGTTCGGCCCCTAGCCTACCTCCAGTCCACGGATACCATCTCCGAGCTTTAATCCACTAGTGATTCATTCCTTCAATAGGCGGAGAAGCCTTTACATTTGGTAGATGCGATTATCAAAAGTACCTTCTTTCTAACAACCGCTCAACTCAGTTTGGGTAGCCTTCCCAAACTGACACTCAGATTTTGAATAATAAAGCGAACTGAATTCAACTTATAGAAATGTTGAATCCTTATAATGTTAATCCAAGTTTCTCTCTATTAGAAACAGATAAAGCTATTGATGTTTGCTTGATTGCTTACTGTGGAATTTCTTTGGAAGTAGTAGAAAATTGTGCAGAGTTTTTGCTCTTAAGAAATTCATTGTGATTCTCCAAGTTTGAACGTCTGCTCTAGTCTTCTATTTATACTATGAAGCTCTGAGAAGTAGCCATTGCAAACTTTATGAGATCATTGATCTTCAATTTCTCATCTCTATGATCTTTCAAATCTTCCCACTAAAGATAAATTCCAGGACTTTTAGAGATAGGAATTTAAACGTTGAAATTATGTTGACAAATTCTCGTTTGTCTTCAAGCAATCTGGATTTGAGAGAGGCGCACTATATTGAAACGTGGAGTCTTCTCATTAGATGACCTTGGTGAGGTTGGCAGAATCACACGGAGACATTTGAGATGTGGCGCATAACAGAAATTTCTTTTACTTGGACTGTAGCAGGGAATCTCTCGTACTAACATTTTTGACGTTGTGAGGATCACAGGAATCTTTCTCAATTTCAGCGACTTTTTCCTTAAAAAGCACTAAGAGAATATTCCATTCCATCACAAATACCGTTAGTAGCACATGTATCATTAAATCTCTACTTGTCAAATAAAATGTGCTTTTAATTAAGTAAAAGTAGGGACTTAGCATGAGCTGAGTGATGTAATTCCAAACTATGTAGTACTCAGCATAGACTTAGCTTTTCTTACTCTAAGTTATAACTTAATTAATCATCTACACATACTGAGTTATTCTCTCTTGAATAACCTCAAGTTAGCTTTATTAATTAAGAGTTTACTTAATATTCAATTAATTTCACTATCCTAGTCAGTTTGCTATTTCCAAAAACTACTAAGTACTATGAAGTACTATTAACTTGAGTTCTACAAACCTAATGCAGAGGCTACCATTATAGATCTGAGTCTTCCAAGAGAGATTACGACTCATCGCAATCACCCTCTTGATAGTATTGTTGATGATGTTCATGCCCACTCATGCAAAGAGCAAATTTACCATGAGATTCGAAAGTTGGGATGATTGTGCTTTAACTATTATAACTTAGAATTGATGGTGGAAATTCTCCCTTGGGCTAGTTTAGAAGTGATTGGTTGGATTCGTGTGTGGTAGTAGGATCGATATGCCTCAAATCCTCCTCTCTTAATCTTATGATAACGTAAGGTCAGCTCATCAAGATGATGAGCCATCCAGCTTTCATCTCATTGATTGAACCCAAGAAATTCGAAGATGCAAATGGAGATGATTATTGGATGATCATGATGTAAGAGGAGCTGGATAAGTTCAAGTGCAATGATGTTTCGGATCTAGTTCCAAAGCCCAAAGGAAAATCAATTATCGGTACCAAATGGGTTTTCAGGAACAAGCTTGATGAAGATAGCATTATTTTCAGGAACAAGGTCTAGCTTTTTCCTCAAGGCTACAATCAGTAAGAAGGCATCTATTATGATGAAACTTATGCTCCTATAGCTCGGCTTTAAGAAATTAGGATTCTATGTGCTTTTACATCCCATATGAACTTCTAATTGTTTCAAATGGATGTCAAGAGTGCATTCTTGAATGACTTCATTCAAGAGGAAGTTTATGTCCGAAACAAAGGGCTGAAGAAGAAGAAGAAGAAGAAGAAGTCACTAGAGAGCAAGAAGAAACTTTTCTCCAAAAGAAGCATAAGCTTGAGGCAGCTGAAGATGATGTGGGGCAAGGGAGCTCTAGGCGAGGCAAAGAGGACCCTGAAACCATTAACTCTGAAGCTAATGCCCATGTGGAGGAAGTATTTACCAAAGTAAGGGGCACTCAACCCAAGCGTTCTACCACCACTCGCCCAATCAAGAAAAATGTTCAAGTGGTGAGCATCGATGAGGATGTTGGTGATGAAGTGGAAATCCTCAATCAGGAAGATTTTACTCTTCCCAATTCCAACATCCCAAACCCCATTCACACTCAGCTTGAGTCTCTTCCTACTCAAGCTGAGTTACCTATGGCTGACCCATCCTTGGGTCAATCAGCCAACCCTCAAGTACCCTTAAATTCTTCCCCCATTTTTTCTATAAATCCTAAGCCCTCTTCCCCTGTAAATCCTAAAATTCCTTTTCCTGTATATTCCAAATTCCTTCTTCTCTTGTAAATTATCCTCATCAAATTCATGAAACTGTAAATTGTCCTCCTTAAATTTATGAAAATGTAAATTCTTCTCAAATTCATGAAACTTTAAATTTCCAGTATAAACCCCTTCTTCACCTCCACCCAACACTCAAACAGCCATAATCCTTTCTCTTGTAACATATAAACCTGCACCCACTTCTTCTTCTATACAAAATACTGTATCTTCTAACCTTTCTTCCAAACTAACAACTACCCATCTAATCCCGCTAATTAGAGAAGAACATAAAGCTTAGAACTCCGCTAAACAAGGAAAAGCAAGTGAGGAAGTTGCTAAGGGAAATTATACAACCAATGAAGCATCCCCCTCCAGTAGTAAGCTAGTCCAATTGGCTGATTCAGTTATCTTGGCTCAGATTTGAGAGTTGGCAAGAAACAATTCCCAACTCTCCAAACTGATGCTAAGTTGGATGGATCAGTTTGCAGTGTGCTACTGTCTCAAGAATTGACGTACTTATCGGCAAAATCAAAGGCTAAGCTACTAGAATTTGATGTGCACCCCAGTATTCCTTCAGCATTTGTTTACTATGAAGATTTCAAGAAGATTCATGAAGCTTGTATGTCATCTGCAATCATCTAGCAAAAGAGAGTGCCAAAAACCTTGTGAACAAGATGGCTCTAATCTTAACCAGACTTTCTGACTCTGTAGCTCAGCTCAATGCAGCTGTCACTTCTATCTCCATGTCTATTATTCTCGCTAATGCGGTAGCAGGAAAGATGAAGGGTAGTATTGACGCTGCTGCAGAACAGTTGAGTAGCTTAAATGCCACACTAGCAACTCAAGCTACATAGTTTTACAAGTTTGGCGAAGAGCAGACCAAAATAAGGAGAAGCTTTGACACCAAGATCGATGATCTGCAAAAAGAAGTCAAAGTAACCAAAGATCTTGGTCACAACATGTGCAAAATTGATGGAAAGTATGTCCAAGCAGATGGTGAGCTATGACAAGAAGATTGATAGGGTGATAAGGACTGTTGATGAGACTGCAAAGAAAATAAAGAAGCATGTGCTAAACTTGGATGCGCTTGATGAGAAGTTCAAATCTATCTGCAAAGTGATTAATGACAACACTAATGATTCAATCAAAAAGGCGCACAAGGCTCTTCTCGAAACTATGGGTAAACTATTTCCTGAGCCAACTGAGTTTCTAGACCCTGAAAAGGGTCTCTCACTGCACAAGAAATTGAATGTCCTTAAGGTTAATCTTGAAGATATGTAGAAGCATGTTGATCAATTAGTGACCACTGGGATTCATGACGTAAGGGATATTGATTTTACTGCTAGATCCATGTCCTCGATATGCCCAAGGATCCTTGATATGGAAGAAAAACTGAAGATCGCATTGTCTGCATCAGATTTCAGAGCTCTGTTACAGTGCTTTCAGCAGTTCACGTGCCAAGGGTTTGATCAGATTGCTCATCTATCCAGGTGTCATCACTTGCTTCTTACGAAGCTTATTAATGATCAAGACGTCCTTATGGCGAAGGGAAAGGAGAAGTTGGAGCAGAAAATTTCCCCACTCATCATAGGTAAGTAGGAATATTTGCAGTCTTCTCTTGACTCCTTAATTCTTTATCTTGAACAAATTATCAAGGATCAGATAACAAAGGGGGAAAGTTAGCTGAAGATGCTCAAAGGACTGCAAATCATAAATCAACTTCTCCAAAGCTAACCCAACATTAGTCTAGTCTCACCAACAACATCAATCACACCAACAAGCAGCTATCCAAAAAGCTCTAGGCATTCTTCCAATCAGTATTGTAGATAGTTGTAGAATAGGCAATCTTGTAATAGGATTTAATTTCTACGCTTTTAGTTCAGAACACATTTTGTGTACTAACTAAGCTTTTGACATCAATGAAATATTACAAGTTTTTGTCTATTACGTTAAGAGCTTCCTAACTTTATATTTGCTGTTATTTCTACTTATAAACTATTGCAGGAATAAATGCAAAGACCAAACATCAATGAAAAGCTGAAGTAAGACAAAGTCCCAATTCGAAGAAAATTCCTTTAATTATGGGGGAGTTAAGCTGTCTGAAGAGAATCCACTCAGTATGAGGGAGTCCACATTGACTAAGAAGTTCACTCAACATGGGGGAGTCTTACATCATCTATCAGGTATTTCTACATCTTTAAACTATTTAGTCAATTAGTATCTTCTGCTACCTAGTTTGTTATCTATTCCAAAATGGGGGAGATTGTTAATAGTACTCTTCATTGGTCTTAAAACATTTTGGAAATAACAAACTATCTAGGATAGTGAAATTTGAGTACTAAGTACACTCTTAATTAAATAAGTTACTTGAGTTTATTTAAGGAAAAATAACTCAGTAAACTGAGTGTTTAATTAAGTTATGGCTTAGAGTAAGAAAAGCTGAGTTCAGCCTAATATTACATAGTTTACAAGATATAGACTTAGCGAAGCTAAGTAGCTTTTACTTTAATAAAACCTGAGTTCTTTGACACTTAGAGAGGTAAATGACACAAATGCTTTTAATATTGTCTATGAGGGACAAAATATTCCTTTGATGTTTTTTAGGAGAAAAAGCATTGAAATTAAAGGAGATATTCAAGTGGTCCTCCCAACGAAAAGGTGTCAACACAAAATGTTAGAGAATCCTCGCTAAAGTCCAAGACAAAAGAAATCCTCTGACATGCACTATTTCTCAGTGTCTCTGAGCAACTCTGCAATGTTAGCAACCTAACAAATCTCAAGCTTCCACATTGCATCTCATGCCCCTCTCTATCAGAACAAAATTACTTGAAGAAACGAGTTTTTAAACCATCAAGATTAACAGATTAATCTCACGCTTCAACGTTCAAAATCTCTATCTCTAAACATCTTGGAATGTGTTTCAAATGGATAAATTTGAAACTGTAAAAAAAAGAGAAATTGAAGACAAATCAAGACGAGAATCTTGCAACGGCTACATACAAGAACTTCAAGTATAAATAGAAGACTGAAGCAGACGTTTGAACTTGGTGAATCACCACGAATTTCTTAAGAGCTAAAATATTATCCAAATATTCTCAGCATTTAGAAATTCCAAATCAAAGCAAACACAAATTGCATAATATGTTTGTAATAGAGAGAATTAAATCTTAGATTTAACATTGTAAAAGGATTTAACGATTCTTAATTTGCAATTTCTATTCGAAAATCTAAGTGACAGTTTAGGAAGGGTACTAAATTATGGATAGAGAAATAAATAGAAAGGAAGGTACTTTCTCTAATTATTCTACCCACTATAAAGGCTTCTCCGCCGAAGGAAGGAAAGAAACACTAGTAGATAAAGCTCGGAAAGGAATCTGGGGATTGGAGGTAGGCTCGGGGCTGAACCAGGATAAATCTCATGTGTTAAAGTTTCTTACCTTTATCGTTTATCTTTCTAGTGTATTGCTCATTCATCACTTTCTCTATTTTATAAGTTAATCTTGAAAAACCAATCCAAGTTGAGTAAGTTACTTAGTAGCGATTGAAGATAAATACGTCAGCGAAGCTGAGTAGTTTATAGTTTTTAGTCCAGCACGAGTCACTTAGCATGCATCTAAAAACTTAACTTGGAAAAGAATTTTTGCAAACTAAAAAAAACAAGTAACGGCATTCACCCCTCTCCTATGATGTGTTAATTAAGCTATTTTGGACCAACACAATCCTTACATTATGAGGGAGAAAGATCTTCTCCTTGTCCTTAAGATCACTTAGAACCAACCAAATGAGGGAGATTGTTGGATTCTAAGTTAAAAAATAAAGTTTTAATGGTTCTAAGTTTAGAAGATCAAGAGACCTCAAAATGAACCAAGCACAAGAACTTAGAAGTATTTCAACTCACAAATCTCATAAGAAATCTCCCATCAACAGATGACAACTACTTCAGAAGATGGTCAAGGGACTCTTTAGTCATTCAACACTAAAAGTCACGCAAGCTAACGTAGCATTAAATATCATCACGCGCCAAAAGCACCACTCTATGAAAAAGGACAATTCTGGTAGCTGACCAACGAACAAAAACATTCCCTTTCATTCTCTACCAGACAATCGTACATTTGTGGGACCAAGAATCTCTTTGGCAAAGATCGTGTGTATTTAGTTGAGGCTTGTCGTATCTAAACGGAATTCTAACGAAAAAATCCTTATAGACAATGGGTAGAATTTGTGCAAGACTTCAAAATCAACTGAAACATTCTCTCCCTCTATAAAAGGATGTTATCCTTAAGTGAAGATGGTTGGTGAAGTATTACAATTCAAAAAGAGCAATTAAGCTATCAATCAACTGCAACTTCCTCCCTTATAAATCACAAAATCAAACACAATCTTTCATATTTGTTTGTAACTGATTTTTCATTGAAACAAAGTTCAGAAACTCTTTCATCTCTTTCTAAATAAAAATTATAATCACTAGTTTGGTATATAAGTTAGTGTGAGAGATCTTAGAGACTTCATAGGAAGGTACTCTATAAGTAAGAAGCTTTGAGCCTTGGATACAGGAAGGAATGTACTTCTGTATTGGTATAGCTCACTACTGTGGTTGTTGGACCGTACTTCAACCAGCATTATATTGGTTTGATTCTTTACCAAAAGAAGAATTAGTAGTGGATTAAATATTGGACAGAGTCTCCAAGGACTGAATTAGGTAGAGGCTGAATCAGGATAAAAATCTGTGTTTGCACATTTCTAACTTTCTTATATTTATTGTCATTGTATTCATATTACCAACCACTAAAGCTAACATTACTTTACAATCATCTGAATCAAAAGGGGGCTTTGAGTGAAAGTTTCCAAATAATTTTTCACCTAGAAGAAGCTTCAGAAGTAACTTCCGCTTAACTTTTGAGCTGTGAAACATTCACCCCCTATGACCTATTTATCACCCTATTGGGTCCAACAATCATGATAATCTGCCATAACAATCATAACCGACTAAGTTTCTTCACTCCTATATTAATTATATCATTCTTTTACTAGTTGATCATGGTGTTATTTTAGAAATCTTTAATATAATTAAGTGTTATGTTTGGTCAAGTATGAGTAGCATTTTTTCCTTCACTTTTTCCAAACATGACACGATGACATGAGCTTAAAAAGAAAGTATCTTTAGATTTTTACTTTCACCCCTTACCTAGAAATGCTCGTATGAAAATCACTTGTCTATCTCTTTCTTCTATACGTAATCATTGCCTTCAAATGCCTATTTTTTATAGTCATCTTGAATAATTAAGTGACCATACTTCTTTGCAATATACTCTATGCTAAGTTTAGCACCTTCTCTTTCATCCAGTATTCACATCCTATGATCATACATAAGTATATGTTTACTAGCATACAACCTTTGATCTTTTTTATTTATTTACTTTTTTGAAAAAGAAATTTTGTTTAAAGGGTTATACAAGCTTTGATGATTAATATATACTTGCTGAATATGCTCACCTAGCATATATTATTTGCAAGTAATGGTTAAATAAAAGTCTGTGATAATATTATGACTAAAGGTTATATACTTGTAACTACATCATGCTTCTAAAGGAAAAAGAATTCCAAAATTTTTTTTCTATATGATCAATATAAATATTGGCCTCTACATCCTTGGAACGACCACAACCTATGGAACAATCCCCTGATCCAGTCACATTTTCAGTAATCCATTACCAAAACTTCCATCATTAGCTAAGTCTCTTCTCTCTTCTTATTTGATATTTTATTGGGTATTGTTTTCCGTACCCTTTTCGATGATTTCAAAGGGGGAGAAGTATTAAGAATTTGATATACTTTGAGAGTTGAGAGTTGTTAAAATCACACACACACACACACACACACACACACACACACACACACACACACATATATATATATATATATATATATGATACCAGCGAAATACATAATTTAAATAAACATTGATTAACAACAAAGATGTCTTTATTTTTAGTAACAATAATCCGAAAATTGTTTGCAAATTATAGCTAATAAAGATATATCACCCTGA
>CATIWQ010684783.1:0-13517 GCA_949673415.1 Euphorbia schlechtendalii
ATCACCCGTGTCATCCTTTTCGCAAGGTTTCGACTTTAATAACTCCTAGGATTTTTTATTTAATAATGAAGCCAAAAAACTTATCTCCCACTTTCCTACTGATAAGATATAAGTTCAAAATACAAACAGGTGTTGTCAGTATTGCTTATCTAAATAGAAAATTGGTGACCACTGCAAGTATATAGTTACAATTTAGTTTTAAAAGATATCAATCCCACAGGGAAGGACTAGCTCTAAAGATCAACAAGAAAAATAGAATAAAGAAAATAAAATATTTTTAGATTTTAGTTAGGAGGATTAGAATGAAGAATGGATAGATATATTTATGGAAGAATGGAGATTCTAAATATATAAATTTTTCCTACGAAATAAGTATAGCAAAGAAAACATGGAAGTTCAACAAAGTTATTACGTTCACTAGACTAATTTAACATAATCAGTTCTAGACACTCAGATGTTCAATGATTCATCGTAGTGCAACACATGAAATGACTTTTCTAAATCTAGTGCAAATGAATTAAGATGATTATATAAACCTAGACAACAATATTAATATGCTTAGTACGGGTCATTCTCACATAGCCACATTTAGCAAGTTACCATTCCAAAAATGTTGGCTCACTAAACAATGTTAAAATCACAGATATAGTGATTATACACAATCTCGTTAACCCTGAAACTACTCTTAAAGTTAACTCAAAGGCATATAACTTGATTAATATAAAAGACTCAATACGAAATATGCATTATGATACATAGACATATCATAAACTTTGAAATAGTAAGTATAAGTAAAAAACAAAGCAAAGTTGTAAGGTATGCAAGTGAAAGCTAAAGTTGTCCAAACCGTATCCACTCTTTAATGGGAGTAGTGAATTCCCGCAATTCCTACATCTACTTCGAATTTGGTCTCGGCCTGTACAGAGCCTCCGCTAGGATGCTATTCTTTGTGAATATCGAACAAACGAATGTTGAAGAATGAAAACTTTTATTGATATGTGATTTGCAAGTACACTTATACAATAATTGCTCGAATATGTAGAGAAATCTAGTGATCGAAACAAGGATTCGAATCACTTAAACATTTTCTCACTAACACTTATGAACATAGAAAAAACTAAATAATTTCACTCTCTATCTATGCACACACTATATCTCTCACTTTTTCTAATTCCAATGCCACAAAATTTGTGAGGTTTGGAGCCCTATTTATAGAGTTCAAAGAGTTGTATCCATTGGCAAAAGATTGCATCACTTCATTGTGACTAGTTGAGAATCTTTAATCTTATCCACAATGGATAGGCATCTATTCATGATTGGTTGACTTTTGATAAGTGTCTTTTCGTTGGTAGTTGATGGCGGTTGATGGCAGTTAATCATTCTTATCTGGTGGTTGGTAGTTAAGAAGATTTGATCCAAGTCGCAACCACGATATACAAGTCGTGATCATGAATCTTTGTTTGACTATTTTCTGCTTCTGAAGTGTATCAAGTCGCAACCGCGAATTGTTGTCATGACCGTGAATTGTGTTTTTCTTCAGAATTCTTCTTGTAACTTCACCGATCTTTAACAGCTTCGATCCTAAGCCAAATCTTTAAGTTCCACGCATCTTTTCGCACCTTTTTTCACTCTTTCTACATAGAATTCCACTTTAGATCATTTTAGTCCCAAGATATACCTAATATTTGCATTTGCACAAAAAAAACTACATACCACGAGAAATCTTTTATATGAAGTATAAAAATGACTTAAACTATAGTGTTTAGTGTGTAAAATTATATTGATAATAAGTGTAATTATACACTTATCAACGGCTGCCGCCATTATCGATTCCTCATCCGTGTTAGTTATTATTGGCTTCCTATTGTGGATAAGCTTTATTTTTTGGTGTAGACTGGAAAGGACCACTCCTATTGCATGGATCCATGGTCTACCCAAGAGCGATGAGTAAGTTACTGGGATGTCTAATATAGTGAACTTTACATTTGAGGTCACTCCTCCTGTAGTGACCTTTGCTTCGAAACTTCCCACTACCCCTCTCTTTGAATCATTGTAGGCTCAAATCACCATGTCTAACTTGGTCAACATATCCAATCTTAGCCCTAAATGAGTTCGGACCTTGAGTGGATAAAAGTTAAAGGTCGACTAGTCATCGACCATCACATGTGGTATCGCCCGATCAAAAGTTTGAACCTCAATAAATAGGGCCTTGTTATGCCACCCTAATTCTCATGGCAGTTCAGATTGATCAAAGGTTATGGATGGCATTTGATAGGGAGCAATTCCTTCCCCAATGGCGGTGCACATCTCAATTACAGAGATTGTAGGTGTGGCGGGCATTTCCATAAGCCTCTTGACCAGGCCCATCCTGTATTTTTGGGATATCTCAAGTAACCTCCATATGTTGTACTTTTCTTGAGTCCCTTTCAGTTGGTTCACCAAGGGGTCTACATCCAGTATAGCCTCATCCACCTTCGGGGGTAGAGGTGGCTCAGGTTGTTCCCTCGTGATTTCCTCAAGCCTGGATTCATTAAGCTGTACTACCTCTTCCCTTCAGAAAACCTGACCACTCCGGGTAACTCTCAGCACTCCATCCTCTATCACCCTTGTTTCCGTAGAATTCACCAGGGGTACTGATCATATCTATCTTCAGGTTGGCTACCTTATCCTTTCAATTTGTAAGAATCTAAGTTAATGGCCTTCTTCCCATTCCGGATGGTCTCCCCTTCGACCGAGGTCCCTTCTTCTGCCTTCCTTTTCTTCTTGATTTAAGGACATATGCATCAAGGTCGATGGGCACCCTTACTGGCATCTTCCCAGATTTTGTTTCTACTACGTCTCCTAGGGATTCAACCCTCTCAATGGAGAACACCTCTGCTAATGGATCCTCTTATGTACGTTCCCCTTCATCAGTCACTGTATTTACTCCTAGGTTGGATCATGATAGTATTGCTTGTATAGAATTGGCAGGTATCCCTGACCCTACCATAAGGACATTACAATGTCTGATGGTTATTTCCTTGTCAAGATGATGAGCGTGATATGATAGCTCATCAAAATCAGGGATTGTCAACCTTGAGAGGTGGTAGTGGTACTAGTCTTTGGATCCCTCTATCATCAACTGTACCCCTGCAAGTTCAGTTGGTCTTGTGGACATCACCACGTAAATAAACATCCACCGCTTTATGTAGCTGGTGAGTGACTCTCCCTCCCTCTGTTTGCAAGCGAGCAGATCTCGCATGCTTTGCTTTGGCGGTTCTAGAAATGCAAATTTTGTTTGGAACTTTGTAGTAATATAGTTCTAAGTACTCTTTATGTGTTCAAATTGCATATCGTACCACTGGCTCTCCACCCTTGACAACGAGCATGGGAAAAGTGTGGCTATCATATCCTGAGAAAGACCTTATGCTTGACAAAGGTATAAAATTTAGATAAATGGGATGACGGTTTGTCATTCCAATCAAAAATAGATTCCAGCCAAATTGAAATTGGCCCTCAAGAGTGCCTCCCTGTCTCTAGCTCCCCGATTACTCGACTACGACTTGAGCATCTTCATTACATCATTCAAGTCCATCCCTAACTCGATTACCATCATATACGGGTCTTTCTCGCTGATCGGTGTTTTTCCTAATAGATCCCTCCCTACGTAAAGCGTCGTAGGTTTCTAGCCAGTAAATACTGACAATCTAGCAAGGTCAACCTAAGATACTTTAATCTCACCTCCGCTCTTTCGGCGGCCCGATTCCTTCTCCAACATTCTCAACACATGCTCAGGATCCATTCCTTCTCCAACTACCATCACAAACTCTCCTAAGCCATAAAAAATGCAATTTAGCACCATCTCCTCCCTTATCCCAGATTTAATCATTCCAACGTTGGCCTCAAAATTCGGAGAGGGTTTGTCATAGTGCTCTGTTTAAGCATAGGCTCAGGGATGATCTTGTCATCCACTAACTTTTGGATAGCCTTCAGCAATTCTTTACAGTTGTTTGTTCAGTGCCCCATAGCTACGTGATAGTGGCAATAATTGTTCTTGTCTTCAGGCTTAGGAGGAACATTCTTTTTAAAGCTCTCCAATTGTTTGAGTTCTTGCAATTTGGTGAATAAGAACCCAAGGTTAACCGTGTATGGCGAGATGCCATGATACTCCTCTTTTAGTAACCTAACCGCAGCTACCTTATCTTCCTGTACTAGTTGCACTGCTAGTTTTTTCCTTCACTTGCACATGATTGGACTCACTCTTCTTGTACTAGGGTTTAGCAGCCTGTTGACCTGATTCCTCCTCCATAGAATCGTAATGCTCTATCTTTTTGGCCTGAACAAATACCTCCAAATAGCTATGGAAGGTTTCAAACACAAGTCTTTTTCGATAAGATGGTAGTGCGCCATCCAGGAGCTTCACGATCATCTCTGACAAGGTCAGGTGAGACCGTAATCTGACTTGTGCTGCCATCCACCTCTCGAAGTAAGGCTTGAAAATTTCCCCTAGATTTTTCCTTACGACCTCCAAGTTCTACATTTTCATGACCATCAAAGTGTTGAAGCCATAATGGTCTACCATTGCTTGGGACAGACATCCCCAGTCATAAGCTATATCCATCGAAAGGTGACTATACCACGCGTTCACAAGGCTACCTAGTGTAACAATGAAAAGCTTGGCCATCATGCAATCACTTATTCTCAAGGCCCTCATTACGTTATAATAGTGCATAAGATGTGCACAAGGGTCTGTGGTGCTTGTGTATTTCTTGAATTGGGGCATAGCGAAAGTTGGAGGCAAAGTATCATCGTATCTGGCTGTTGACTGCATTAGAATTACACCCATCTTCCCTTGTGCAATATGCCCACCTTTGGTAGCCAAGAACTATTGCCATAGTTTAGCCATTCCTGGCTACTGGAGGATATTGTTCGAAGTCCCCAAGAAACCACGATATTGCATCCCTGGTTTGTATTATCCCTGACCCTTGAAAATCTAAGAAGGTGCGCCCTAGATTGGCACCGTAGGTTGAGCTGTCCCTTGAATAAATGGGATGTAATTGTAGGAGGGTCTAATTTTTGGCAGCCCCACTTCTCTAGGTGCAAATGAAGTTTGTCCCAGCTCCCTCGGGAAGAACTGGCCACCAACTTATGGAAGAGAAGTGAACTCATACATTGTTTAGCCAACTTCCAGCTGACCCTACCCCAACCCAAACTGGTATAAAGTAGGGGTGACTATGCCGGCACTCGGAAATACTACAATAGAAGAGGATGGTTTTCGTAGTAGAATCATGCCACTAACGTTTATGTTGGGAACCATATCATTTACCCTTTGCTCGGGCTACCCTATCCTATTGTGACTGTTGATGATTGATGCAAATTATTCACTATTAGCGAAAGCATTCATCATTGTAGCAATCTCGGCACTCACCGACGATTGGTTCACCTGTGGGTTCTGCCCCACCCCAAGATTTTATTCCTCTACCACATTCTCCTCTTGTTAGTTAGCCATATTACTGAAACTGCATGGTGTGCGTTGTTCTGAATCCAAACCCGAGCATTCACTAGAGTTTGTGTATGGAATTCCTTCCTGATGAGCCATGATTGGAGAGATATGGATCAATCAGCGAGAAGCCCTATTCCAAGCCCTTTGGTAGATAGTCTTTTTCCTAATTGAAGTACATAGGAAGATCATCAAGGTACTCACATTAAGTCACGATGCATGATTGATGCATGAAATGTTAATGTTATGGCTACGTACACAATGGGTTAACATGCCATGACGAGAGATAAAAATCAATCAAAAAACACAGAATTGTTAGTCCAGGTGATAAGAATGTGTGAATGAAAATCCTATGGATTCGAGATCTATACTTAGTCTATGGGATAGTGTGAAATGGAATGATGTTATGAAGTGACCAATTATTTTCGGGTAAGCGGTGTGACATACCCTAACAAAAAGTAGTTCAAAAATGGATGAAAACAACTACCGTATATAGAACTCAGATGAATGTTTTGGTTCTTTTGCCCCATTAGGGCAAGGTCTTGGATGCCAGTGGACATCATTATAAAAGGTATGTGGTAATGCATGGATCTTTGCCCTTCATGAGCGGGTATTTCAGGTGAGTAGTAAGGTTTTTGAGATAAGTTTTACCCATGTGGGTTTAGGTTAGGATATCAATTGGATATCCTTTAATATGGTTTGTGTTCATGTTTACCTTGTGTAGGCTTTTGATATGTATAATTTCCCTGAAAGGGCTATGAATCGAATGCCATATGTGCATCGCGTAAAAATTCAGGTAGGTTTGTCTTTTGGAGTAGGACATCACGTGGATGTCAAGCTCAAAAATGGGTAAGTGATGCTACAAGATTATACTTGGTTTCATGTTATCCTAGGGTGACACTATATCCTAAATGCGATAAGAACAACTATAGTTTTACAATACTTCAATAAGTGTGTGCATTCAAATGTGTGTATTAAGATTCGTGGTCAGCATGGCACATTTGTACAATGCATGATGAATCAAAAAATGATAAACACATAGCACACAACACATAATATCCAACTTCCAACCATACAACTCCAATGCGTAGGGTTTTTTGCTAGTCTCTATCCTAGGTTTGGTTCATCTTAGTACCACAAGGATACTAAGAAGCGTACCTGCAAGAAAATATAATGCATGGTTGTTTTTTGGGTAAAACCCTAGGGGAGATGCCTACGGCTAATTTACATGAGGTTTATAAATGGGTTGTTGATGTATAAGGTTTTTGTTGCACTAAAATACACTCTATTCTAAGAAGGGAGGTGCATGCTATATGTGCTCCACCCACTCAAGTACTATCTTTTCTAAGGGAGGTAGATTAATACAAGAGAAAGCTTCGTGGTAATAGGGGTACCTTAGACTTACGGGCTAATCCCTTCTATTGCAATGCGAAATTTATGAATATATCATAATTAAGAGATAACGGAATAATGTGATCAATAATTTTTGGCACTTATCCAAAATCTAAAATCTTTAAAAGAAAAGTTTTTTAGAAAAAATCCCCAACGGAGCCACCACTGTGAGGGGACGACAGGAGCGATGGGGCGAGAGCACATGAGGAATGAGAGACGAGGTCCATCGGGGTGTTTTAAAGTTGAAAATGAAAGGTACTTGGTCGGGGACCCAAAAAATGTTTGATAGAGAAAGTGAAAACATTTTTTAGATCGGTCAAACCCGAATCCGCCATCTCTTAGTGTACAGTAGCCACCTAGATTAGCTCTTTCTAGGAATTAGAGTCCAGTGAGGCTTAACGTCCGGGGGATGGCCCACTAAGACATAGAGATTTGGGTTCGAGATAAGTTGCTTATTTCTTATTGGATCACATTATATTACATCTATAGAAAACCGCACTTCTTAATTGTGCATATTCGCACTTTTCTCATTTTTCGAGTTATTATGCATGATTCATTTATATTTGAAGGCGATAAATCCATCCATAAAGTAGTAAATAAATGCAGAAAGTAAAGATTAAAAATTACAAAACCTTGGGGGATGCAACCACCCACCTAATCTATTAATTACATTTCCCAAAAAATAATTAAAATTGCGATTCCCGAAGGAAATTAAAATCCCAAACTTACATCTAATCTTGCATTGACAAAGGTTAGCACATGGTATATTACAACACATTGCATATTAGCTCGATTTTGGCTTTAGTGAGGCCCATGTGGCCTATTGAAAAAATCATAGTAATGGATTTGTTATTTTAAAATAAAATAATTCATTTTAATTAACACATTGGTTGCTCGTTTTAATTAATGAAATTGCTCTCATGGTAAAATAATGGGGGCTGTTATCCAAGAATATATTTTTATTAATTTCATTGGGGTATTCTAGCATATATCTTCATTAATAAAAAATTACAATGAAGAAAGAAAAAATTACAACATTCTGAATAAAATGGAATAATAAAAGTCCTAGGTTCAGAGATGAAATCAGAAGAAAGAATAACAGAATTAGCAGTTCTAGGAACTTAGAGGCTCACCCTTACGGAGTGAATCCACTTCAAAAGTATTTGTTTAACCCTAGGAAGTAGTCCTCGTCATCCTTTAGTTTAGATTGTTGAAAACGCAGTGTAAATCCCAAAAAATAGTTGCTTAATTCTCGAAATCAGTTACCGATCTAAAAGCTATATTTTTTTTCTCTAAAATTTTCCCGATCCTCATTACCGAAAATTGCACAAATATTTATAGGGAAAAAACCCAAAAATCCATAAAAGGCAGTAAATTCTGGCAAGACTTGCTAGCAAGCCTTGCAAAAGTTCTGGCGAGGAGCCTCGCCAGAGTTCTAGCGAGCCTCGCCAGACATTTTGGCGATGTAGATCCCCGATTCCTATTTTTGCGATTTTTTCGTGTTTTTCAAATTTTCCATGTATTTTTATATTTTTTGTATTTTTAATTAATTTTTTTTGAACAAAAGAGAAAAATTAATTAATTTTATTAAAAGTTTTTGTTAAATTTAGAGATGAGGAACACTCCCATTTGAAGGAGTTTGGATAATCTAGAATTGTGTGATTCAAGGATAAAATCCCAAAAAAGATGTTGTCATCGAACCCACAAGCTGGTACAAAATCCCATGCTCACAACCGCGCCTCTCAATCACGCGCTCTTGGCCCATCACTCCATGTCATCCGTTCACAATAGGGCTCATTAGTGTTTGACACAAAACCAATTTCTCGGATTATCTTGTCAAACCTTATATTCCAACTCCTCAATGCTTACTTAAGTCCTTAAATGGACTTCTGCAACTTGCATACCTTAGAGCCCTCTTTGGATGTAAAATGGTCAAGTTGTGTCATATACACATCCCTATCCAGATTCCAGTTAAGGAATGTTGTCTTCACATCCATCTGTCAAATCTCTTAATTGTAATGAGCGGCAATGGTAAGGAGTATCCTTATAAACTTTAGCATGGCCATCGGTAAAAAGGTCTCATCATAATCAATGCCTTCTTTTTTATTGCACCCTTTCACAACCAGCCATGCTTTATAGGTAACCATGTTACCATCCATGTCATTCTTGAAAACCCACTTGCATCCTATGGGCCTAATCCCACTTGGAGCATCAATCAAGCTCCAGACTTGATTTTCGTACATGGAGTCCATCTCTGATCTCATAGCTAAAAGCCATTTATCAGATTATGAGCCTTCCATTGTCTCCTTGTAAGTCCTAGGCTCATCTTCTTCATAAGGAAGAGATGTTTATCATCAGTGATGAGAAACCCGTATCGCTTGGGAGCAATTGGAGCTCATCCTGACCTACATAATGTCGATGTTATAATAGGTTATTCCATGCTTACACTATCTCGTATAACAGGTGTAGGTATAATTGACTGTTTATTTAATCTTCCTGAGTGCCTAACTCAAGATTGATCGCACTAGCTTTCGCAAGTATATGCTACTTCTCGAGGAATTGTGCATTTTTGGAAATAAGGACTTTTTGTTCCTTGGGATCATAAAAAGTATACCCCATAGTCTCCTTAGGGTAAACTACAAACAAACATCTATCAGACTTATCACCCAGCTTATCTGAACTTGTCCTGTTGACATAAGCAGGACATCCCCTAAATCTTAGGTGATAAAGAGTGGGTTTCTTACCATACCATAAATCGTATAGAGTTTGATCAACTAATTTAGAGGGCACTCTATTTAGAATATAAATTGCACTCTCAAGTACATAATGCCAAACGGATCTGCTGAGTTCTACTTGGCTGACCATAGATTGAACCATATCGAGTAGGGTTCGATTCCTCCTTTCTGACACTCCATTGTGTTAGGGTGTATAAAGAGTTATCCACTAGGATATAATACCATTATCCCTTAGATTATCCCAAAACTCTCGGCTTAAGTATTCACCACCTCATTCAGATTGAAGGGTCTTAATACTTTTCCCAAGCTATTTCTCTACTTTAGTTTTGAATTCATTGAATCTATCAAAACTTTCAGACTTGTGCCTCATAAGGTACAACCATATCGAGTTATCATCGATAAAGGTTATGAAGTAGATGAAACCCTCATGTGTCTTAACACTCATTGGACCACATACATCAGAATGTATTATTTCCAAAATACTAGTGGCACGCTGACCTTTTCCTTTAAAAGGTTTCTTACTCATCTTCCCTTTTAAACAATGTTCACACTCGCCATAGGATACCCATTCCATTGGGCCTAAGTCTCCACATTTGTGTAACTTAGTTAAGTGAGTCTCATTTTTATGGCCTAGAAAATAATGCCATAAGTATGAGGATTTCTCATTATCTAATCTTGATTTCTTAACAATGTTCATATTTAGAATTTCAGTTTTAGTAGCTAGAACATATATGCCATCCATAGATATTCCGAAAGCATAAAGAATATTATCATGCTAAATTTGACATTTATTATTAGAAAATAAAATTTCAAATCCTTTTGTCGCTAAAAGTGCAACAGAAATAATATTCTTAGTGATAGCAGGAATATAATAGAAATTGTTCAAAACTAAAACAAGGTAACTAGGCAAATGAAGGCTATATGTTCTTACAGCTGTTGCAGCAACTCGTGCTCCATTTCCAACTGTTAGGTCCATTTCCCTCTTTGCAAGCCTCCTACTATTTCCTAATCCCTGCATAGTAGTACAGATATGAGTACCAGAAATAGTATCTAATACCCAAGTAGACTCATAGGGAACTCTAGAGAAACTCTCTATCATGAACATATCTGAAGTAGATGCCTCTATTGGCTTCTTCTTCACTTTTTCAAAAATCAAAGCTTTGCAATCACGTTTCCAGTGTTCGGGCCTTCCGTACATGAAACATAATCCTTTGGGTTTCCCCTTTTCAATAACCACATTTTTTTACCAACCTGTCGATGGGTTTTAAACCTTTACCTCTGATGCAAGCTTTTCTTGCCAAGGTACTTCTTCTCTAGCCATTAAAACTTATTCAAAACTTCTAAGTTTCCTGATAAACTCAGATGTCTTATTGATCTTTCTTGACATAAGATAATCTTCACAAAAGGTAAATATTTATCAAATAGGGTTTCTATCATAAGCTATATGTCATGCTTGGAATCTATCTCGATTCCCATTTGAGTCAATCTTCTCAAATACTATGTATTGCTCAATGGCCAGGATCCCATCATTTTTCCTAGAGTTATAAAGGTATCTCAGAATTTCATTCCATTCAACTCTCATGCCCTCATGAAGTCCTCTGAGATGAATTAGCATGGATTTTAAGTCTATACCATCATGTTATTTCTTAAGCTTCAAGTTCATGGTTTCGAGCATCACAAGTGATACAATGAAACCATCTTTCTTGTGCTTAAGATATGCTTCTTTCTCTTGGATAGAAGCATCAGCATCAGGATTGACTGGTTCAGAATTATCTAGAACATAATCCATGTGGCTTTTCTCAAGTTCCTTTCTAAGAACTTTGAACCAATCATCAAAATTGATCCCTATCAATTTAGTGTCAAGTATCAAGCGGAGGTTTATGTTCGGATTCATTGTTCAACCTAGATATAAGATAGAATTTGTTTAGATATTAGTATAAGTACATGCATTTATTATAAGGTCTTTTATTAAACACACAATTCTTACTATTTTCTCAACATTTAAATAGACCCTTCCATTCAAATTCAGGAAATTTGGTTGAACTAATTTTCCGTAGTAGGTAGCATCTATAGCCACTCATCATGTCCTCCACTATCGCATGTTAAGCCACAACATGCTAACCATGGTTGGAACCCGTCCATTTGCATCTCTTACAATTGCTAATCCATTTGATTTCTCTTCTCGAGATGTGTGTACCTAATTGTATGACTCCTCAAATGTGTCTTCAAATCGACATTATCTCCAATAATATGGACAACTAACCCTTCTTGGTTAAGGCTTTAACCCCATCTAATCTCATGACCAAACACATATTAAAGGAAAGCATGTTATACATGTTCTTACATCCGTTAATATAGTTCGTATCATGACTTATGATGGGAAGAAAATCTACAGCCTTAATATAATTGTAGGGATTTCCAAATCCCAAAGGAAAATCAATCATTATCACAAAATTGGTTTTCAAGAATTAGCTTGATTAAGATGGCATTGTAGTCAGGAATAAGGCCAAGCGTGTTGCTCAAGGCTACAATAAGCAAGTAGGCATCGATTATGAGGAGACCTATCCTCCTGTATCTCAGCTTGAAGCAATTCGAATCATGTGTGCTTTCGTATCCCATATGAATTTCAAATTATTTCAAATGGATGTCAACAGCGCATTCCTAAATGGATGCATTCAAGAGGAAGTCTGTGTTTGCCAGCCTCCAGGCTTTGAAGATTCGAAGAATCCTAAGCATTTCTTCATACTAAAGAAAGCTCTCTACGGATTAAAATAAGCTCTAAGAGCTTGGTATGAGAGGTTGACTAATTTTCTTATTAGTAAAGGCTATGGAAGAGGGAAAGAAAATACAACTCGATTTATCAATCGAAGAAAAGAAGATGTGTTACTAGTCCAAATCTATGTTGATAACATCATTTTCGAGGAACTGATGAGAAGTTGTGCAAGGAGTTCAACAAGTAGATGAAGTGCGAATTTCAAATGTCTATGATGGGAGAGCTCAATTTCTTTCTTGGACTTCAAATTGAGCAGCAACTAGAGGATTATGGTATAAAGTCAAAATGCCTTGAAGTTATTTGTGATAATAAAAGCGCAATAGACCTATCCAAAAATCCAGTTCAACATGGTAGGATGAAGCATGTTAATATAAGACATCACTTTAAAAGGGATCATGTGTTAAGTGGAGATGTCAAACCAGAGTGTGTTCCTTTTGAGGAACAACATGTTGACATATTCACCAAACCATTGGCCTAGGAGAAATTCAACATTCTAAGGTAGCTTATTGGAATGGTGAACCCTATTTGAAGAATAATCAAGAAATTTTGCAAAGTGCTGGAAACCAAATCTTAACTCAGCCGAACGAGATAACAGATACTTAACACCGTCTACATTTTAAAGTAACATTGTGAGATTCAGTTTTGCAGTTAAAAATCAAAACCCACGTTATTGAAAGGACCTTTTTAAATTGGAATTTGTCTGATTGAAAAAATCATCGTTTTACTATATCAGTTAATTAAGTGTTAATCTCAATGTTGATTTTGATCATAGATGCTGAAAGTGCCACGTACTGCAAGTTGAAGAGGTTTATAAAAGGTGAAGTTTGAAAGAGAGAGAAGTTACTTCATCTTTGAAATTTTGATCATTTTCAACTGCAAACGAACCTAAAATTTCTTTCCCACAAATTCCCCTTTTTCTTCTGCAATGTCGAGAACCAAATCAACCTTTGTCCTTCAGGGAAATTCTAAGAGGAGCATTTATTTGAACACTGAAGGCAAGCAAGAGAAGATTACTTTCCCCTCTAGGATAGTATTCACTAAAGTTGATTGGGCTGAAATTTGGATTTTAGCCTAGTATATGAAATCCATTATGAAGGAATGTTGAGGTACAATCTTTTATAGGGTGATCAAGTAGCAA